>CAUYLG010000779.1:0-46187 GCA_963573385.1 Cacajao melanocephalus
CAAGAAAAGGAGAAACAAAGAAAAATAACTTGTTTTCACATACAATATACATCTTTCAATGAGAAAAAAATGGAAAAAACTTACCATTATCATTAGTTAAATTGAGCAACACCCCAATGATGGCCCTCATGCAGTCCTCCACTGCTTTGCCCACATGGTTAGTTACATTCTGGTGAGGCAGAGGCTTACTGTCAGCTAAGCATATGCTGTCCTCAGCACGGTTGTACTGCTGAATCAGTTCTTCACAATGTTGTAATGCTCTTAAGAGAAAATAAAACATAGACTATTATAGTAAATAATAGGTATACAACATATTTCTATTTACTTGAACCTAAAGGCTATCAGATAAAACTTCACTTTATTTTGGAAAAACCTGATACCTTAAAAAAATTACCCAAGGAATGTTAAAAATTAAACACTAATGGCAGAAGTTTATATCTGTACTACCTACATTTACCCTAGTAATCTCTTTATTTCCAAGTTGTCTTGCATGTTATTGATCTCTCCAACAGACCACAACCCTTTCTCAAACAGGGAAAATGGTTAAGAGCTAATGTTGAACCCTTCTGAGGTAGAAAATGTTATTACCAATATTATATAACAAATGTTAATGTAAAGACAAGTATTAAATACTTCATATGCATTAGAGCAAATAATTTTTATTATCTTAACTACCAGTGTGACAGTATAATCATTATTTTTTAATTTAAGGTCCAACTGACATGTCTCCTTGACAGTTATCCAAGGGGATGAGCTACATCCTAGTATTCTCAAGATACTACCCAAAATAACAAGGAAATCTAATCCCTAAATGGGTCTAGCATTTCTAAAGACACTGTTTAAATCACCAAGTCCACTATTTTTAAGTTCAATACCAATCAAGTAAGCTGGCTCTGTCACCTGATTCTTCATGCATTATGTAAAATGACACAAGATTCTTAAAGAAATCATATCTAATCTATGCCTAGTTGCCCTTTAAAACATACTGAGGAAATTCTGTAAAGCTTTCCTAATATTTTACAACCCTTTGGTCAGGAAGGTGTTCCTCATGTGTAATCTAAAATAATCTGTACTTCTGGTATTGAATGCTGGTCAAGAGTACGATACTGTCATTGGTAACTCAACTGTTTTTAGACGGAGCTAAACTAGGGCTTTGAAGATAAAAGGAGGTTCCGCATATGTTATTTAATCTTTCTGTATGCTATCCCTGCACTGATCATGGTTTCTGCAGAAAAGCTTAAAAATCTAGAGATGAGTGCTCTTTTACAAAAAATTCTGACCTCTACTGTCACTTCCAAGACATTTGGCCTGAATTTCCTAATCACAACAAAAGAGCTAAAATGTGTCTATTTAATACTTCCATTTACAAGGCACTTGTTGGAGGTGATGAAGTATACACAAGAGATATTTTTAAATCAGAAACAACATATACAATTTTTATTTGTCAATTTAAAAAAGGAAATGAAATCAGAAACATTTAACTTCAATAATCTTTGGTAAGAAAGGGTAAAACATGGTAGCAAACAAGCAGAATGCATGTGGTAAGAGCACTGACTATATAGGGAGGGCACAGTAGTTCATGCCTATAATCCCTACACTTTGGGAGGTCAGGGTGGGAGGATCACTTGAGCTGAGGAGTTTGAGAACAGCCTGGGCAACACAGCAAGACCCTGTATCTGTTTTTTTAAAAAAGAATGCTAAATATATATAAAATAGGCCAGGTATGCCTATAATCCCAGCACTTTGGAAGGCTGACGAGGGTGGTATCACCTGAGGTCAGGACTTTGAGACCAGCCTGGCCAACATGGTGAAACCCCATCTCTAATAAAAATACAAAAATTAGCTGGGTGTGGTGCACATGCCTGTTGTCCCAGCTACTCAGGAAGCTGAGGCAGAACTGCTTGAACCCAGGAGGTGGAAATTGTAGTGAGCCGAGATCATGCCACTGCACTCCAGCCTGGGCAACAGAGACTCCATCTCAGAAAAAAATAAAAATAAAAATAAAAATAAATAAAAGTAAAATATACCATTGAAAGATACAAAATGTACAAATGCAATCAAGTCCACAAATATTCTGGAAGAAAACAAAAAAAAAATGTACAAATGCAAGACAAAAAAAGGAGATTTTAAAAACCTACAGATTATCTACTGAGACTAGAAATTTTGAGATTACTGAAAATCAGAATATTGACTAAACATAAAATAGTAAGCAACTAGATAATTTGTGGTATGAAAATGGTATTGGGTTATGTTTTTCAAAAGGGTTATTTTCTTTCAGACATTGTATACTTAAGTATTTATGGATGAAATGATAATATCTGGATTTGTTTCAAATAACACAAGAGGGGGAATGGATGGGGTTATAGATGAAAACCAGACTGGCCATGATTGATAATGTGTACATTATAGTTTATTACACTACTTATATTTGAAATCCTCCAAAATAAGAGGTTAAAAAACAGATAAATCAGAATAAGACTGCAATGGGCCTTTGATAATGCTGACTTTCTTTAATAAGAAAGTTGCACACACATATATCCAAAGACAATAAGCAATCGGAGATCTGGGAAATTAAAATTATTTTTCAAAGCAGTGATTTGGAGAAAGTTAACTTCATGTGTTACTGTTTTAGGCTAAAGGCCAGAGAAGTAGGGCAGATATCAAGAACTAGGACAGAGATATCACGAAGAGGCTGCTGTAATAAGACAGAACCAGGACTGGAGAAATACTTGGGAATTTTACCTGCATGGAGGCGACAGCATTAAGCCTAATTGTGATGAAATGTGTGTGGGAAGAAAGAATGTGGAATAGGAGAAGTTACATACAGATATGGAAAAACAAGTCTAAATAAAGTGCAGAAGAAGAGGGCTAGAAAAGTCTATTTAAAACAAGAATGAGGACAAATGCTCAATATTTATTATATGCCACGTACTGTTCTAGGCTTTGCATATTAACTAATTTAACTCATTAATATGTATCACACATAATATACAAAAGATACTTTTTAAATAAATTTTTAAAATGTTATATATATTTTTAATATACACATTTTAAAGTATCTACTAAGAATATATTTCTTACAAACATACAAATTAACTCATTTTATTGTAATAACAATCCTAGGTGGGTTAGATACAATTATTATCCCCTTTGTAAAGAGCTTGATTTGTACATTACAAAAGTGATACAGCTGAAATTATCAAGCTGGAATCCATAGTCATTTTGTGTCCAAAATCTGTACTCTTAAAACTTTAGTTACACAATGTGCATCAATTCATAGAACTCAATAGAGCATTTCATAAAGGCAACTAATCCAATTTTATTTCATTTGTGGTCAATCCAAATGTTTTAAATAAGTAACAAGGTCAGTTGTTAGCTAATAAAGAAAAAACTTACTTAGCTGATGAAACAATAAGTTGGGAATCTTTATATGCTATCAAGTAGCTTTGATTTTCAGGATTATGCACAGTTACCTAAAGGGAAGAATATAAAATAATTGTGGCAATCCAAAACTTTCATTCATTCACATAACATCACACTCTGCCTGGTCCCTAAAAGATACAAAGATGAGGGAAAAACTTGTTTTCTAAGAGAATAATTTCACAACCCACAGGTTCCAGATGTAAAATAAGAAAGCTAATGTTTCATGAAAAAATTAAGACATCACTGTTATTATTCATTCATAATTTATTTTACACTATATATTCACTGTAACGAACTGCCAAACACATTGAATGTCAGAATAGAGCAGTCCTTAACTTACGAATAACAAATAGAAAACAGATAACATAAAGCTCTTAAGTAGATTCATTTAGAATACATTTTTACAAAGAAATATCTGTCTACTGTTCCCAAAGAACTCTAGAAGACATACGGAATAATTACAATTTAATGTATGCCAGGAGTTTTTAATTTATACTACACTATTTTCCCCACAGATGTTTTTAAAATAACCTGGTGAGCAAATCTATGCATTCTGAAATTAGCTGGCAACATAAATTCTAATCTACATGGAACTGGGTTAAAGTCCTTCATTAGAGTCAAAGAACAAAATATACTTACTGCAGTTCGACAGTATCATTCTCCAAAGCCAAATATTATGACAAGCCGTGCTTATAAACAATCTGACTCAAATAAAAGTCAAATAACCCAAATGCTAATAATAATTTAAAAATAAAACCTGACCGCATTTAGCTATTGTTATCTGCAAACAATGTAGTCAAGCAGAAACTCACGTTAAGGAAAAAACAATAAAGACTGGAGGCGGCACAGCAAGGTAGCTCATGCCTATAATCCCTTTGGGAGACCGAAGCCGGCAGTTCACTTGAAGCTAGGAGTTTTGAGACCAGCCTGTCCAACATGTCGAAACCCCAACTCTACTAAAAATACAAAAATTAGTAAGGCAAGGTGGTGCACACCTGTAATCTCAGCTAGAGAGGCTGAGGCATGAAAATTGCTTGAACCTAGAAAGCGGAGGTTGTAGTGAGCCAAGATCATGCCACTGCACTCTAGTCTGGGTGACAGAGCGACATTTTGGCTCAAAAAATAATAAAAGCTTAAAAAAAAAGATTGGCATATATAAACAAACAAGCCTGACATTTCATTTGCAGCAATAATACAGGTACTCTTAAAATATAAAACTGCTCATTTAACTTGTTTATTAACAACTGGTTGCTCAAAAAATGTACTGCAATTTCTGTCTGGATTAACAGAAGTGAACCCCCCAGGAGTCTATAAAATTATCTGGCAGTCTCTCTCTTACACACACATTCACAATTAAGACTGAATACTTTTTGCCAAATTGTCATCCATACTTACACTTTCTAAAACTCGTAAACATCTCTCTGCTCCCCATAGTGAGGCTACCAGTTTCTCTTCATCCTCATCTCGACTTAAATGATCCACACATTCTTTTACTAGGTGAAAACAAACAAACATAAGTTAATATTTATCATCAATACTTACCAATACAATATTTTTAGCTAACATTAAAAGCCATCTGTACACATGGTATGAACATGCTGGAACCTCTCTGAACATTTTTTATCCTAGGTTTCATACTTAGAGATTTTGAAATGTATCATACTCTGTAATTATTTCATTTCCATAATCCCCCAATATCAAAATGTTAACAGACTCCTTTTTTTTTTTTTTTTTTGAGACAGAATTTTGCTCGTTTTCCCTGGCTGGAGTACAATGGTGCAATCTCAGCTCACCACAATCTCCACCTCCCACGTTCAAGTGATTCTCCTGCCTCAGCCTCCCAAGTAGCTGGGATTACAGGGCACGTGCCACTACGCCCGGCTAATTTTGTATTTTTGGTGGAGATGGGGTTTCTCCATGTTGGTCAGGCTGGTCTCGAGCTCCTGACCTCAGGTGATCTGCCCGCCTTGGCCTCCCAAAGTGCTGGGATTACAGGTATGAGCCACAGTGCCCGGCCTGGCCCCTTCTTTAAATGTTAGAAATTTGCTACTTTAAAAGGATACTACTTTAAAAAACAGACATTTCCAAACTGATACAATTAACTTTTTGAAGTATGTCAATGGAGTATTTTCTTCAGGCTTTAAATAATATACAAAAACATACATGTGAATATCATACCTTTATCTACAATATGATCCAGACCACCCAAAAGTCGGAGTTCTTCCTTAAACCAGTCTCCTGCTCGTTTAGAAGTAAGGGACAATAATGTCTCCATAGCTAAATGCCCAGTCTGAAAACCAGAAGCATCATTAATGAATATTTACTTTTAGCAATTCTAAAAATTGTTTCTCTTTATAAAAATTTACTACATGCTATCAGTACAGTTTAACACTATATTTATACATAAAATTGAACTATTTTCAATTTTATCAAAATAGTCTACATTTAACAAAGTTTTAAAACTAGCTTTTCATAGAGAAAATGTGCTATTACAGTAGTCTATCATTTGTCAGTTTACTATTACACATACATATAGGTACTCTTATTTCTGTAGTACAGATGCCAAGTGTCAGACTGCTAAGTCAAAGGGTACATGTATTTTTTAATTGTTAATCAATATTAATTTGCCACAAAGGATTTAACAAGTAACACTCTCAGGAGTAAACTGTGGGAGTGCCAGTTGCCCTGAATCTTCAAAAGCACAAGTTATCACTTAATATTTTTGTCTGAGGGTACAAAATGGTAACATACTGCTTTTGGTTGTATTTTTACAACTACAGTAAACTTGACCAGTTTTTCACATATTAACTATATTTCCAGTATGAGATTCCTGTTCATTATTCTTTCCATATTTTCCTGCAAGACTGATTGTCTCTCCTTATTGTTCGGTGTATTGTGTATATATTCTGCATACAAATCCTTTGCTCACTTTAGTACTCTAAACTGACTAGTTTTAAACTGAATACTGCAGGCTTAGCAACTCAGATATTCATCACGTGGCCATGATGACAAAACTATTCAAATAATGCTTTAGGATCACCACCAGAAGAGTACAAAAGCTAAGAGCCACATTTACAATCAGAGTAAAGTTTGTCTTTCTCTTTATTTCACTTTAGCTGTTGTTTTTCTATTTAAAGCATACAGCCACCTCCCAACAAAGAGCAATTTGGTTTCTGTTGTAATAAAGGAACTTCAGCATAACAAAAGAAATGCTTTAATTAGCAAAGATGGATAAGACCTAGTTTTTCTCCCAGTTTCTCCCCTTCAAAAGATGATAATTTTCATTAGGTCCTTCAGGCCTATTTGAAAACTGCACATAAACTAGACATTTAGAAATACAAACAACAGGTGTTACCAGTATTGCACATTTAGGAGAGAGATAGAAGATTTTTAATCTACTTCTTTTAAAACAGTTGTTCTTGGCTGAGTGTGGTTGTAGCTCAGGCCTGTAATCCCAGCACTTTGGGAGGCTGAGGTAGGTGGATCACCTCAGGTCAGGAGTTCAAGGCCAGCCTGGCCAACATGGTGAAACCCGTCTCTACTAAAAACACAAAAATTAGCCGGGCACAGTAGTGGGCACCTGTAATTCCAGCTACTCAGGAGGCTGAGGCAGGGAGAATTGCTTGAACCCCGGAGGTGGAGGTTGCAGTGAGCCAAGATCATGGCACTGCACTCCGGCCTGGGCTACAGAGCAAGACTCCATCTCAAAGAGAAGAAAAGAAAAGAAAAAAACAAGAGGTTGTTCTCCAAGGTGACAAACATAGAACTAGAACCCAATACTACAAAAACAGATTCAATTCTGTCCATTTCTCATTCTGTCCCTCAAAGAATAATTTAGATTGGTTAAGTATATTAATTCATGAGTCATACTGGAAAAGCTGAAGACTAATGAGGCATTCTTTGTTTAGAAAGAAAGGTGATGGTAATTTGATATTAATAATTAAAACTTGTGCCTTTTTATGCTTAAAAGAGTTTCATTTTTGTTTCTATTGGCATAAAAGGATTCTTTAATGTTTTAGGCTACATTAAGTATACTGTAAGCTAACATTTAAAAATTGCCTATTATTCAAGTATGTTATTTGAAAACTTGAATAGTCCTCAGAATTAAAGCACAGCCAAATCATTAATCAGAAAATAAGAGGATAAGGCTGTGAAATGGCTGACACCTGTAATCCCAGCGCTTTGGGATGCTGAGGCACAGGATCGCTTAAGCCCAGGAGGCGGATGTTGTAGTAAGACCAGATCACATTATTGTACTCCAGCCTGGGTAACAGAGTCAAACAGTCTCAAGGGGGAAAAAACAAAACAAAACAAAACAAAAACCCCTGAGACAGGTCCTTCAGGAGGCATTCCAGGACAAGGCATTGTTATCACAGGAGATGACATCTCTATTCATGTTTTACTGCTCCTAAAACCTTCCAATGGGACAAGATGTGGAGGTGGAAGACAGTCATATTAATAATCCTGACCCTGTGTGGACCTAGGTTAACATGTGTGTGTCTTCATTTTTAACAAAAAAAAGTTTTAAAAGTTAAAAAAATAATCAATTTTGAAAAGAAAAAAGCTCACAGACTATTTTTGTACAGCTACACAATGTTTTAAGCTAAGTGTTATTATAAAAGAGTCAAGAGTTAAACAGTGTAGCCAGAGTGTACAGTGTTTATCAAGTCTACAGTGGTGTGCAATAATGTCCTAGGCCTTCACGTTCACTCACCACTCACTCACTGACACAGAGCAACTTCCAGTCCTGCAAGCTCTACTCATAGTAAGTGTCCATATAGGTTTATCTTTTTAAATCTTTTATACCATACTTTTACTGTACCTTTTTTGTGTTTAGGTGCACAAATTTTGCCACCACTGTGTTCCAATTGCCTGCAGTGTTCAATACAGTAACATGCCGTACAGGTCTGCACCCTAAAAACAACAGGCTGTACTACATGTGGTACAGCCTGTTGCTTTTAGGGTGCAGACCTGTACAGTCTAGATGTGTAGTAGGCCATAACTTTTAGGTCTGTGTAAGTACACTCTGATGCTCATACAACAACAAAATCACCTAATGATGCATTTTCAGAACACATCTGTCATTGAGCAAAGCATGACTATACTACTATTTTAAATTATCTTTTCATGGCACATCAACAATACCAATATATTCAAGAAATTAAGCAACTAGTAACAAAACTAATGTGTAGAAGACATGCATTGTACAAAACAACATAGTAAATCTACTGTACAATTTAAAACAAGCAATGCTCAAGAACAGTTAATGTTAGGGGGAAAAAAGATGAATCCTAAAATTGACATCTGTGCTCTGGCTTAATCATACGAATAAAAAAGTTATTTTATCTAATACAGTAAAGTTTTTATTCTGGTATTTATCATCTTAATAAATTCAACAAAACATAAGACAAATTAAATTATCAAGTTTATCATGTTATTTAACAGCGTACCTGAAATGAATCTAAATGTTGAACATAGGAGACAAAAAAATAAAGGCACATTCACCCTACTATGTAGGCAATTAAAAATTACAGGCTCAAATTTATTCTTTTATAGTATGAAAAAATGAGTAGACATTGTAAAAATGGTATTAAGTAAATAAAAATTACAAATATTTTGGCCAGGCGCGGCGGCTCATGTCTGTAATCCCAGGAAGGCCGAGGTGGGCAGATCACCTGAGTTCAGGAGTTCAAGACCAGCTTGGCCAACATGGCAAAGCTCCCTCTCTACTAAAAATACAAAAAAAAAAAAAAAATTAGCTGGGCATGGTGGCATACAACTGTAATTCCAGCTATCTGGGAGGCTGAGGCATGAGAATAGCTTGAACCTGGGAGGCGGAGGCTGCAGTGAGCCGAGATCACACCACTGGACTCCAGCCTGGGTGACAGAGTAAGACTTTGTTTCAAAAAAGAAAAAAAGTTTAAAAGTTTTAAATGTAGTATACAGACGGTATGATGACATGGAGGATCACAGATTTGCCATCTGAGCACAACACCTCTCTCAACAATCTTATAAAGTGAAAAGTACTGAATACATGTCAGTTTTGTATCTTGCTGTTTAAAGCTGGCTGGGCATGGTGGCTCACGCCTGTAATCCAAGCACTCTGGAGGCCAAGGTAGGCGGATCACCTGAGGTCGGGAGTTCAAGACCAGCCTGACCAACATGCTGAAACCCGTCTTTAAAAAAAATAATAATAAATAAAGTTAAACTGCTCTCCTATTCTCCACCTTAACCAGAATCTATTACCACCTCTACCCTAATTAAAACAGAATAGAGCAAGAGCCTGAAGTCACATCTGGCTAGCACAAAGCATTCTATACATTTTTATGCAAATGCTGCAGCCTTCAGTTAAGTAATGGGCAGACATTGGCTTTGGCTTTTTTTTTTTTTGAGACATAGTCTTGCTCTGTTACGCAGGATGGAGTGCAGCGATGCCAATCCCAGCTCACTGCAACCTCCACCTCGCCTCCTAGGTTCCAGGTTCAAGCAATTCTTGTGCCTTCACCTCCCCAGGTAGCGGGGAATACAGACACCCGCCACTAGGTCCACCTATAATTTTTATATTTTTATATTTTTATATTTCACCATGTTGGCAGAACTCCTGGTCTCAGGTGATCCGCCCACTTCGGACTCCCGAAGTACTGGGATTACAGCTGTGAGCCACATCATCCGGCCTGGGTTCTGATTAACACCTGTTCTGGGAAAGCCTCTAAAATTTCTGGTTTACCCATTGTTCCTTGTGTAAAATCAGGTACTTACTGTATATCCTAACCAGAGGTCAAACAACTTGATGTACTTCAATGGCCCTACACATCTATTCTGAATTATACTTTCCCTATGGCATATAAACCCTGGATGTGGAGGTAATGGCATGGGGATCCCAAGACACAGACATGGCTTTTGATTGTAAGTCTCTGCTAAATGTTTCCTTCTGCAAAACTGGATTTGTCACTCTTCAGTTTCTCAAGCTTCCTTGGACTTTGGAGGTATGTTTGCACAGACAATAATAAATTATTATGGTTTTGATGCTGGAAATGTCTGAAAACCAAGTCATTATATAATAAACACTCATTTTTTCCCAAAACCACAAGCCAATTATCTTCCACCGGCCTAGAAACCATTGGAACATTATTGATTCTATAAGAAAAGAACCCAGAAGCAAGCAGAACTGAAATAAAGCAAAAATGGCATAGCCATCTCACACATAGTATGTTGTGATGAGCATAAGAGCAGCTACTGGCCATGACTATATTATAAGGAACACCACCTCAGGGGAGGTGAGGTGCCTAAGAGTCTTCCTTGAGGTGTCTTCAGGGTTCTTCAGGTCCTGTGAAACAGACACCCTGAGGTACTTTGGAATAAATAGATGCCTACTCACTGAAAATGGCAGTTGTGGCGGGAGTGGTGGCTCACGCCTGTAATTCCAACACTTTGGAGGCTGAGGTGACATCGCTTGAGCCCAGGAGTTCAAAACCAGCCTGGGCAACGTGGCGAAAACCCCATCTCTACTAAAAAGACAAAAGTTAGCCAGATATGGTGGCATACATCTGTAGTCCTAGCTACTTGGGGGCCTGAGGTGGGAGGATCACTTGAGCCCAGGGGCTTGAAGCTGCAGTGAGCCATGACTGTACCACTGCACTCCAGCCTGGGTGACACAGCAAGATCCAGTCTCAAAAAATAATTATTATTATAAATTAAAAAAGAAAATGGCAGACATAAATCTTCTGAAGTTTTTATTCCCGAAATCCATGGAGAATAAGAATTCAAGCCGGGTGTCATGGCTCACGCCAGTAATCCTAGCACTTTGGGAGGCCGAGGTGGGTGGATCACCTGAGGTCAGGAGTTCAAAACATGCTTGGCCATCATGGTGAAACCCCATCTTTAATAAAAAAAAAAAAAAAAAAAAGAATTCAAATTCCTAATAGCCTAAATGTAGTTATATATATATAAATATATATATACACACACACACACTTTTTTTTTTTTTTTTGGAGACAGGATCTCACTCTGTCACCCAGGCTGGAGTGCAGTGGTACAACCTTGGCTTGAGGTACAACCTCAAACTCCCTGGGCTCAGGAGATCTCCCAACCTAAGCCTCCTGATTAGCTGGGACTATAGGTGCACACCACCATTTCCAGCTAATTTTTTTTGTATTTTCTGTAGAGATGGGGGTTTTGCCATGTTGCCCAGGCTAGAACCAAACTCCTAGGTTCAAGAAATCCACCTGCCTTGGCATCTCAAAACACTGATATTGTAGGCATGAGCCA
Source organism: Cacajao melanocephalus (assembly GCA_963573385.1). NCBI lineage: Eukaryota > Metazoa > Chordata > Mammalia > Primates > Pitheciidae > Cacajao > Cacajao melanocephalus. The sequence continues at coordinate 11,692 of CAUYLG010000779.1, forward strand.
CTGTACCTGGCCCCTTTTTTTTTCTTAAAAAATAAAATAAAAAATAAAGAGAGAAGGATTAGGCAAAATGCAACAGAAAATGTGCAACAATTTACTGGGCAAAAAACCTAAAAGCACATAAACTAGTTTAGGAAGTTTAGGCAAGGAATGAAATTATACTCAAAGCTAAACCTGAGAATTTGCCAAACTGTAAACCAAGGTTAGAAGTTAAATAATTTGCCCACAGTCACCCAGCTATTGCAACTAACCAAAGACTTTCTGAAAGTAATTCTCATCTTGGAAGGAACCTACCGTTATATTTTCTAGATCAAGATGCTTGTTGTGTACAGTTTCACAGAGCCTTCGGATTTTTTCTTTAATTTTGTTCATGTCTTTTTCATTCAGTAGCTTGGCTGACGAAGCATCTTGTTCCAGTTCCAAAAGTCGAATCATTAGATCTAAGCTAGCTCTATCAAGATCCATGTTCAAACGATCTCTACTCAGTATATACATGAGGGCAGCTGTACAGAGGGACAGATTCTTCAACAGACCAAACAAAGGAAAAGAAAAAATGTTCATGTGAGCAACTCCTGACAATCTTAGGAAATAAAACTGTTAGTGACTTTTGCTTACAAGTTAAAATGCCTAAAACTTGTATTACTGACCATGTTGGAAACTTTAAAAATGTTTTATTCAGTGGTCCCTCTAAAAATATTCTGAAGAAACATGTTTAAAAAATAAAATGCTGTTGCTTAAAATTATCCTTTCAATGGACCCTCCATACATGAATGCCTGAAAGCTGTAAGAATATAAGCTGAGTTACATATTTCTTTGGCTATTCTGTGCTAAATGAAGAGTTTATAGAACATTTTTACAGACCTGTGTGTGTGTACATGTATAAATTCTATTATGATATACCTCACGTTTTTTCTGAGACAGGGTTTCACTTTGTCACCCAGGCTGAAGTGCTGTGGCACGATTTCATCTCACTGTCGCCTTGACCTTCTGGACTCAAACAATCCTCCCCGCCTCAGCCTCACAACTAGCTGAGACAACTGGCATGCGCCACCATGCCCAGCTGACTTTTTTGTATTTTTGTAGACGGGGTTTCACTATGTTGCCCAGGCTGGTCCTAAACACTTGAAGTCAAGTGATTCACTCACCTTGGCCTCCGAAATTGCTGACATTATAGGTGTGAGCCACCATGCCCAGCCTATTCTTTATGATATAGTATCATATTTTAGTTTAAAATCAATAACTGAAGGCCGGGTGCGGTGGCTCATGCCTGTAATCCCAGCACTTTGTGAGGCCGAGGCAGGCAGATCATGAGGTCAAGAGATGGAGACCACCCTGGCCAACATGGTGAAACCCCATCTCTACTAAAAATACAAAAATTAGCTGGGTGTGGTGGCAGATGCCTGTAGTCCCAGCTACTCAGGAGGCTGAGGCAGGAGAATTGCTTGAACCCAAGAGGCAGAGGTTGCAGTGAGCTGTGATCACGCCACTGTGCTCCAGCTTGGCACCTGGCAACGGAGCGAAATTCTGTCTCAAAAAAAAAAATCAATAACTGAAATAATAATTTTAAATCTGTATCAAACCCTTAACATTTTTTTCCCCTGCAAAACACAGCTGTGTTTACAACTGTATATAAACCCAGGACGCTGAAAGACACATCTTTGCATTTCTTTAAAATAAACCAATCGCCAGGGCTGGTGGCTCATGCCTGTAATCCCAGCATTTTGGGAGGCAGAGGCGGGTGGATCACGAGATCAAGAGTTCAAGATCTGCCTGGTCAACATGATGAAACCTCGTCTCTACTAAAAATACAAAAAAAATTAGCTGGGCATGGTGATGCACCTCTGTAATCCCAGCCACTCTGGAGGCTGAGGCAGGAGAATTGCTTGAACCCGGGAGGCAGAGGCTGCAGTGAGCCAAGATTACACCACTGCACTACAGCCTGGGTGACAGAGCGACACTTTGTCTTAAAAAATAAATAAAATAAAATAAAATAAAACGTTGGGGAAGGATAACATTAGGAGAAATATCTAGTAAAGGTGACGGGGAGATGGAGGCAGCAAACCACCATGGCATGTGTATACTTATGTAACAATCCTGCAAGATCTGCACATGTACCCCAGAACTTAAAGTATAATAAAATAAATAAATAGAATAAAATACAAAAATTAGCCAGGCATGGTGGCAGGCGCCTGTAGTCCCAGTTACTTGGGAGGCTGAGTTGTGAGGATTGCTTGAAAAAATAAACCAATCAAGTCTGGGTGAACCAAATAATTTTTTAAATCATTAATAAAAGGTACCAAAATCACTCAGATCAGGTAGTTAAGTTTGCACGTTCTACTTTTTTTTTTTTTTTTTGAGAAGGAGTCTCACTCTGTCACTGAGGCTGCAGTGCAGAGGCACAATCTCGGCTCACTGCAACCTCTGCCTCCGGGGTTCCAGCAATTCTTGTGCCTCAGCCTCCTGAGTAGCTGACATTACAGGCACGTACCACCACGCCTAGCTAATTTTTTGTATTTTTAGTAGAGATGGGGTTTCACCATGTTGCCTAGGCTGGTCTTGAACTCCTGAGCTCAGGCAATCTGCCCACCTTGACCTCCCAAAGTGTTAGGATTACAGGCATGAGCCGCCACACTCAACCAGCACACTCTACTTATACAGTCTAAAAATACTGAAGGTGAAGTATTTTAGATAAATGTGAATATAAAAAAAAGGTCTTACATTTGGGATATTCTAACACTTGAGATATTCTGTTCTTACACTTATTTCAACATACAAAAAACACAACTATAAAAAGATTTAAACTTTGAGCCCCTAGAAGTATAGAAGCGTCAGACCAGGTATCTGATTAAATGTTTACACAGCAAATTATTTTTGGAAAATAGGATGCCATAGTAAAGGCCATGGGGGACCCACTGCCCTTAAAATCACACACTGTAATGCCTTAGTCCACTGTTAACTGCATAATAAATCAAACAAAGTCTCTTTTTTGTTTGTTTTTAAGAGAGGAACTCTCACTAGGTTTCCCAGAATGGATCTGAACTCCTGGGCTCAAGAAATTCTCCCACCTTCGTCTCCAGAGTAGCTGGGACTTACAAGTGGATACCCCTTTGCCCAGCAACAAACTACTTTTTTTTTTTTTTTTTTTTTTTCTTTTTGAGACAGAATGTCTGTCTCCCAGGCTGGAGTGCAGTGGCAAGATCTTGGATCACTGCAACCTCTGACTCCCAGGTTCAAGTGATTCTCTTGCTTCCGCCTCTTGAGTAGCTGGGACTGCAGGCGTGTGTCACCATGCCTGGCTAATTTTTGTATTTTTAGGAGAGACGGGGTTTCACCATGTTGGCCAGGCTCATCTCAAACTCTTGACCTGAGGTGATCCGCCCACTCTGGCCTCCCAAAGTGCTGGGATTACAGGCATGAGCCAAAACGTCTTGTCCAGAAGATGCAGTATTAAATTAATTCTGTATTACCTAATCCATTTTTAGAACATAATTTCTTAAACAAAAATATAGCAAGGCCATCTCAAAATACTACTAATGATAATAATTAGCAATGATGGTTACTTTCTTCTAATTTTGGAAAATATAGACCTAATTACTTTTGTTATGTTTGCTTTATTATTAAGCAAAACCATCAAAGGCAAGGAAAATGAAGAATTTATTCCTTATCACAATGAAGCTGTTTCAGAGTCAACAATGAACAAAAATGTTTCTAAAAAATTAAAGCTGCATTTCCAAACCAGTTTTTTTCCCATGCATTAGTATCAAATAATAATAACAGATTCTTCTCATTGCTTTCTGATTATTGGGAAAATCATGCTTACAAAATTCAGTATCAGTATGCTACATTAGCCAAGATAACAAAATAAAATTTTAATAGTATAAAATGACAAATTAAGAAAAAATGTTTTCACGAGAAAATAAGTATTAAGCAAAAACTTCTGACCATAAGCACTACAAATTTAGCAAATAAAATGAACTCAATCTATAATTAGGATATATTTATAGAATATCCAGTGAAGACATTTTTTGATAGCCAAATAGACTAGTAGTTTTCTCAATCTCAGAAAGTTAAAAATACCTGATGGTGCTGGGAATCATCCAAGGTTTTAAAGACCATTGCTACCATCCCATGTGCTCTCAGGTGCATTCGAAAACTGGGCATGGCACATTTAGTAGCCAAGCTAATAACACTAGAAGAAAATAGAGTAGGTTAGGGGAACTGGAAACAGCTAATACATTAATTTTTAGTTTGTGTAATACCAAAACCAGCAAATAGGAAGGGGGTAAAAGGGTCAAAGCATTGCCCATACATTTCATCACAATATAAAAACCAGAGGCAAAACACATTATTAAAAATATACTGGTGCCTAGTATGTGATTAGGTACACTGTATTTTAAAAAAATAACGTAATTGTCTTTAGTGCATTCTTTACATTACTACTATCATTAAAAGCTTAAAATCTGAGCTACCTTTCATAATACTTCTAATAAAAATTAGAATTACATTTGATTGAATATACTCCAAATGACTCAAAAATTTAATCAAAATTTTAGTATTCAATCAATTCATTAGGGAATACAAAAGATCATCTTTTTATTTTGAGCATTTGGGTGTAAATGTAAGCACTCAGACCACAACATGCTTAAATAAATCTAATTTATTACTTGAACAAAGGTAATAATAACTTAAAAGTTTCTTTTTTAAAAATTATTTATTTTCTTTCTGGTATTTTTTTCTTCCTTTTTGTGGAGACAGAGCCTCACCTCACTCTATCATCCAGGTCAAGCCATCCTGCCACTTCAGCCTCCCAAGGAGCTGAAACTACAGACACATGCCACCATGACTCACTAATTTTTTATTTTTTATAGACATAGGGTCACATTATGTTGCCCAAGGTGGTCTCGAACTCTTGGACACATGCAATCCTCCCAACTTGGCCTCCCAAAATGCTGGGATTATAGGTATGAGCCACCATACAGGGCCAAAAGATGCTTTAGCATTTTGTTCTTGTTTTTCAACCACTTAAAAATTGAAGCCTACACTATGCTAAAAAGGCTATGATCACCCAGCTTTCCCTCTATCATGTAGAACCAAATTCTTTATAAAGAAATGGATAGCTCTGGCCGGATGAGGTGACTCACGCCTCTAATGCCAGTACTTTGCGAGGCTGAGCAGGTGGATCACAAGGTCAGGAGTTCAAGACCAGCCTGACCAACATAGTGAAACCTCATCTTTACTAAAACTACAAAAACGGTAGCTGGGCCTAGTGGCTCATGCCTGTAATCCCAGCTAATCAGCTACTCGGGAGGCTGAGGCAAGAGAATCACCTGAACCCAGGAGGCGGAGGTTGCCGCAAGTTGAGATCGTACCACTTCACTCTAGCCCGGGTGAAAGTGTTATAAACAAGAAAAGAGAGGACAGGAGAGAAAAGGAAAGGAAAAGAAGAGAGAGGGAGAGAGGGAGTGAGGGTGGGCAGGCATTTTAACGTGTCACTGGCTATATATACTACACACATCATAACAAAATAAAAAATGGCTTTTTGGACAACACATAGTTGAAAAAATTTAATACAGCATGTACATAATTGTAAAATATAAAAATAAGATCTTACCTAAGGCAACGCGTGTTTAGAGGCTGAGTGCTCTTTAAGCCACTTAACAAGTACTCAATGTCATCAGTGAACTCTTGATTTTCACCAAATTCTACGACATCATTGAAGTGCTTCACGTGCTGAACAACAGTATATAACTGCCAAGAAAAAAAAAAAGTTCACCCCTTTTTAACTATGAACTATTTAAATCTGTGGGCTCACTGTACTTTATATAAGTGCATGAAATAGTTTGTTAGATGGCAACAAAAATATTTATAGAACAATGATGATGGTAGGACAAAAGTTTGTGGTTCAAAACTGAGTATCAGTATACTGATAGTTGTTGAAGATAATAAAAGGCTAAACGTTACATACAAAAATCTATCAACATGCAGTAAACACTGTATATGGCTGCTTACTTCTTTGTCTTCTCGTCTGCATTTCAGTGCAGTAACTATATCTTGGTAGGGCTGAGTAGGTATTGTCACAGTTTTTATCACTTTGGATGGTGGCGCAGGAGCCTTAAAAACTCCATCATCTTTTTGATTTGGTTCCTTTGAAGACAGCCTCACCTATTAATAAAGGTATTAAATTAGTTGTTCTAAATAAATATAAAAAAATTGGAACATCTCATCTATCTGGCAAATTCAGCTTCAAAAAAAGTAAATAAAGCTTTTTAAAAAAGGGTGAGTGGGGAGGCCTCTCAAAGGTCTTTGGAAATATTTTGAATTCCATGCACTAACACGTTAAGACATATGTATGTCTACATACAGAAGAACCACTCAAGGATTCTTTCTGGTCTTTTTAGAACTTTTTGTTTCACACAATTTGTTGTCTCCAGTATCATTAGAAAGACTAAAGAACCACAACTGCATGCAAAAATAGCTTTCATAAGCAGAAAGGGACAGGACAGAAAAACTAGAGTTAGAAGAATTTTAACATCACAAGAGTGTGAAGTAGTTTAGGGCAGAAATAAATAGCTATAACAGGAGCATGATATATTACTACTAATACAAAATGATTTCTTTATACTATCAAAAGGAGTCTAATCAGTTTACGAAGACAGGGAACTGTACATTATGTATTAGAAAAACTTTTATCCCCAAATTATTTGTTGTTATTAAGAACTAATTTACCTGATAACCCCAGATGACTGAAGCTTTATTGTTAATCTAGAAATCATGTATGATACTATCAGTCATTCTGGAGAAAATAAGTTGCTAAGAATCTTTTTCATAATGTTTTGGATTGAAAAGTATTACTTGAATACAGGAAGAAATTTGCCTCTGAAAAGCAAATTAAGCACGGAAAACCATATAGAAATACATATAGGATGTAATATACAATATACCTCTTATACAAACATCAAATATGGACAATCTTGCTCTTAAACACTAAATACTATAAATTCCATGAAATGTGGGTCATGAGTAACAAGAGTCTTATTTTTTATGGCTTTCATTTTTAACCTAGCAGCACTAGAATTTCTGCTATCTTACCGACAATCCTCAGTTTTCCAATGAATTAAACTGAAACTACTGTTTCCAGTAAAGAAAGCCAAAATAAACTGTTAAGTAGGGAAGTCAAAGATTAACAAACTGTGAATTAAAAGAGTAACTGCTTAATTTATAGCTTATTAAAAAACATAAAATAAGTAAGTACAGTTCACTTACTGTGACACTCTGAGGTTTTACTACTGGTGGCCCAGGCAGTTCTTCTGAATCTGGATGATTCCAATGTCTGGCATTATATACAGCTTTTGTGGGTGACTAGAGAAATGAGAGAAAGATCAACTGCTTCCATCCTTATAAAAGACTCTCAATAAACTAAAAATCATAAAGAATAATTTATATGCATAAATATGTATAGTAGAAACAGCAGGACAGATGCTATCTGGGTATAGTCCCACCATAGTTCCCATTACCATGCCATTAGCAAATATAATCACTGTAGGACTAGGCCACAATATTGGCAATTAGGGCTCTGAGCAACTATGACTAACCAAGAAAAGATGGCACTTGAAAGTAAACCTAGGCAGGGCATGGTGGCTCATACCTGTAATCCAATACTTTGGGAAGCCAAGGCAGGTGGATCACTTGAGGTCAGGAGTTTGAGACCAGCCTGGCCAACATGGTGAAACTCCATCTCTACTGAAAATAACAAAAAATTAGCCAGGCGTAGTGGTGCACGCCTGTAATCCCAGCTACTTGGGAGGCTGAAGCAGGAGAATCACCTGAACCTGGGAGACAGAGGTTGCAGTAAGCTGACATTGCTCCACTGCACTCCAGCCTGGGAGACAGAGTGAGACTCTGTCTCAAAAAAAAAAAAAGTAAGTAAGTAAACCTCTTGCTAGGCTTGTACTGACTACATAATCAACACATTTAATTCAACATGGGTTGGGCATGATGGCTCATGCCTGTAATCCCAGCACTTTGGGAGAGCGAGGCAGGAAGATCGCTTGAGTCCAGGAGTTTCAGACTAACCTGGGTGACAAAGCAAGACCCCATCTCAAAAAATTTAAAAAAAGAAAAAGGAATGATGATAATAATAGTTCAACACGTTCTTTGGCAAAACTTTACTCTTCATACTACTGATTCATGCCTCACAATCTTCCAATCTTCCAACAATGGGAATCCAGCAGTTTATGACAGATAATGCAGTCATTTAAAGCAAATTACTGCAGCCAGATGTATGCTACCACTCAAAAGTTCTCAAATTTTATCAAGGTAAACCGAATACATATACCACATATTCCAAGACACAGTGGGATCCAAAAAAGTACCATGTAATAACATGCATGATTTCTGCAGCAAAATGTCACACTACGCAGGACAAAGATGTAAAGTCTTTTACATCAAATTCAGGTTATTGTGCTGCCCTATCAATTTACTTAAACTTATAGGGGGGATTTTCAGTTTTAACACTGAATTTCAGAATTGAGAACAGATGACAGTAACCCTACAAAATCAAATCAAGGAAAAGAACAAAACCCTCACTTTCAATAGAAAACCACAGAATTACAAAGATTGACAAGACAGAAAGGTAATACCTCGTTCTCTATCGTCTACAAAAGTGATGTTAAAGTATGTTTTGAAGTTCAAATAAATGGTGTGGTCATAAACCATTTCTTTCTTTCATAAATGGAGAAATTTTTCTTTTTATGAAACTAAGATTATTTTCAGTACAACACAAAAATAAGTGGAAAAATAGTATTTCAAGACTGTCTATAAATCTACAAAAAGTAGCTATCTCCCCTTACTAGCTGCAGTGAAGCAACACAATTAGCACTAAGCATTAGCGTGACCTAATGATTAGCTTTTTATATATTATCTTTAGTAAAGCAGAAAAACCTCATTTGTATTGTGTATACAAACCCATCACCCTTATATGACAGGTTTGTATAACATGATGATGCATTAGCAATCTGAAACAATTTATGCACTCATGCAATGACTCAAACTGGTTTCCTGAGGCATAACACATAAAGTGGACACAATTTTATGTGATTAAAACCTACCTCTCTATTCCTTCCACTCTTTTCAAAGACCAGCTATATAACTTGTGTGTCTGCTAACTATGGATCCCTGATTTGAACTACCTTTAGTACCGCATGCATACTCAGAGCCCAGGCTTTGGTAACAGCCTTTTGGTAAGGACAAGTGCCTTAAAGCTCAAGCATTTTACTTCTTTTTAAAAAGCACTGACTAGGCTAGACGCAGTGGCTCACACCAGTAACTGCAGCATGCCTGTAGTCCAAGGCACGAAGATCACTTGAAGCCAGTTGTTCAAGACCAGCCTGGGCAACAAAGCAAGACCCTGTCTCTACAAAAAATAAAATAAGTAAAATTTATAAAACAAAAAGAAATTAAAAAAAAAAAAAAAAAGCATTGACGGCTGGGTGCGGTGGCTTATGCCTGTAATTCTAGCACTTTGGTAGGCCAAGGCAGGTGGATCACTTGAGGTCCGGAGTTCAAGACTAGCCTGGCCAACATGGGGAAACCCCGTCTCTAACAACAAAACAAAACAAAAGAAAAATACAAAAGCATTGACTCCAGGTAATAATCTGGTTACCTAGTTCCATAGCGAACAAAATACTAGGGTGGCTCCAAGTTCTAAATTAAAACACTGTAAGGAATACCTGAAAGAATATGTGCTTTGTAAGTATTAAATACTATTGATAATAATTGTTATGTGATGATGTGCTGCTCAGTTTAAGTCTAATACATTTGTAAGAAAACAGAAATATATAGGCGGATAATAGGATAACTCATCTCAAAACTCCCTGAAGCATAATGGTATATGACTCAATAGTTTATATTAAAAGGTCATATTAAAGGAACATTTGGTTAGGCTGTTGAACAAGGCAATTTAGTAACACTATTAGATTTAAAGCTTTTGATGATGCTTTACCATTTTAATACTAATAAGCAATATAAAGGGAAGAAGTACAATAAGAACTTCTTGAATTTTATTTCAATTACAAGACTAATATAGGATTTATTAAGGGAGGAAGGATACTAGAGACACATCCTTCTAACTAAAATTTAAAATAAGTAATATCTGTATATGGCTAATATACACACATGGCAAAGAGTGGAATAAACAGGGAAAGAGAAAAAGGAACACTCACCGAGCTTTTTACATCATTCCAAAACAGTACAGTAATTCCACATGCTAATAAGTGAATTGTGTATGTGAAGCACACAACAATAGTATGTCACATACTAACTTCACTCAATGAAAGTGATTGTACGTGTACATGTAAAAATAGCATACAGCAATCAACTTTCCACGGAAAATAAAAAATCACCCTTACCATTTAGCAACCTAGCTAAATGTTAACAGCATCATTCTGATTGCATCACCAGGCTTGTCTTTAATCCTGTTAATTTTATTTTGGTTTGAAAAGCAGATACAGGGCCAGGCACGGTGGCTCATGACTATAATCTCAGCATTTTGGGAGGCTGAGGCAGGTGGATCACTTGAGGTCAGGAGTCAGAGACTAGCCTGACCAACATGGTCAAACCATTTCTACTAAATACATAAACTTGGCCGGGCATGGTGGCAGGTGCCTGTAATGCCAGCTACTTGAGAGGCTGAGGCAGGAGAATCGCTTGAACCCAGAAAGCAGAGGTTGCAGTGAGCCAAGATTGTGCCATTGCACTTCAGCCTGGGTGACAAAAAAGTGGCTCACGCTTGCAATCCTAGCATTCTTGGAGGCCAAGGCAGGCGGATCACCCGAGGTTAGGAGTTCAAAACCAGCCTGGCCAACATTGTGAAAGCCCATCTCTAATAAAAATATTTTTAAAGTTGGTGGGGTATGGTGGTGGGCATCTGTAATCTCAGCTACTCAGGAGGCTGAGGCAGGAGAATTGTTTGAACCAGGGAGGCAGAGGTTGCAGTGAACAGAGATCGCACCATTGCACTCCAGCCTGGGCAACAAGTGTGAAATTCCATCTCAAAAAAAAAAAAAAAAGAAAGAAAGAAAAAAAGAAAAAAAAGAGAAGAAAAGCAGATACAGAAAATAAACTAGATTCCTAAACTTTTTTTCTGCGTTAAAAAAAAAAATTTGTGGCTAGGCATAGTGGCTCTCACCCATAATCCTAGCACTTTGTGAGGCCAAGGCAGACAGATGACTTGAGCTCGGAGTTTGAAACAGCCTGTGTAACATGGTGAAACTTGGTCTCTACAAAAAATAGAAAAATTAGCTGGGCATGGTGGCACGTGCCTGTGGTCCCAGCTATTCTAGAGGCTGAGGTGGGAGGATCACCTCCTGAGTCCAGGAGGTAGAGGCTGCAGTGAGCCAAGATCATACCACGGCACTCCAGCCTGGGTGACAGAGCAAGATCCTGTCTCCACAAAAAAGGGTGGATTATGTTTGCTATACAAATTAATGAGAAATAAACTTATAACAAAATAAGCAAAAAGTTTGTAAAAATAACATTCTAAATATTCAGAACCATTTTAGCATACTTCAATATTAGTAATCTTAAATATATTATTCTTTTGTATTCAGTGCTCTGGGGCATGATAAGCAAGAAAAACCTCAGAAGTGACACTCCATTAAAGCTAAGGAAAAAATATTACAGTGATAAACTGAAGGGGCATTTTTCCATGAGAGATAATACAGCTTCTATAAAAACAATGGATAAAAATTGGTTTTTATACCACCACCAAGGTTGTGGTTAAAAGATTGGATTGCTGAATCACAACTATAAACCAGAGGAAAAGGCTAGGCACGGTGGATCATGCCTGTAATCCCAGCACTTTGAGAGGCCGAGATGGGCAGATCACTTGAGGTCAGGAGTTCGAGACCAGCCTGGCCACCATGGTAAAACCCTGTCTCTACTAAAAATACAAAAAAGTTAGCCAGGCCTAGTGGCACACGTCTGTAATCCCTGCTACCCCAGGAAGGCTGAGGAAGAAGAACTGCTTGAGCCCGGGAGATGGAGGTGGCAGTGAGTCAAGACTACACCACTGTACTCAGCCTGGGTGACAGAGTGATACTCCATTTCAGAAAGGAAAACAAAAACAAACAAAAAAAAACACCAGAGGAAAGGAAGCATTCCTTCCTGAAAAGCTAAGAGGAAGTGACAACATGATGTTATCCCCCACTTGGCTGCTCATAAAGGGGGAAAAAAGGAATTTTTTAAGCCATAAATATTTCATAAACAATAAGAGCAAATTTATTTATACATTTTAAAAACTATGTGCTACATAAAGACAAAAATAGTAAGCTGATTAGAATTCACCCAGCCTTACCCACCGAAGGATATCACCAGTAATTCAATCAGCATTAAGTACAACTAAATGAACTCTGAAGAAGTACTGCACGAACAACTGTGTGTATGTGTGCACAGTACTTTAGTGGCAATTCCAAAGGGGAAAGAAAACAAAACAATCTGGATTTGGATTTTTAAAAATTTCATTAAAGAGGCCAGGCATGGTGGCTCACACCTGTTATCCTAGCACTTTGGGAGGCCAAGGCAGGCGGATCACTAGATCAATAGTTCAAGACCAGCCTGGCTAACGTGGTGAAACCCTGTCTCTCCTAAAAATACAAAACGTAGCTGGGCATATTGGCATGTGCCTTTAATCTCAGCTACTCAGGAGGGTGAGGCCAGAGAATTGCTTGAACTGGGACTCAGGAAGCGGAGGCTGCAGTGAGCAGAGATCACGCCGCTGCACTCCAGCCTGGGCTACAGAGCGAAACTCCACCTCAAAAAGAAAAAAATTCTTTAAAAGACTTTTATAAAAGACTATTTAAATCAGATACAGGAGAAGAAAGTCTTACAAAGAATCTTTTAGCTCTTTACAACTCCCTTTCAAGCATAATAATACAATCTCAAACTGTCTTAAACTATAAAAAATGTAACACACGTTAAATATTCAGAGTATTAAATTATTTGAGGGAAGACTAGAGAAATTCCTAAATTAAAGCCAACAGCATCTGTACTATCAAGAACTAGAAATTGTAATATGCAATATGCAACACTGTGTGGAGAATCTAATACATAGCTAACGGGAAGAAATAAAGCTGCAAAGTCCTTCTTCTCTGCCTGAATCAACTACCTACTGCAGGTAGTAACAACTTTTAAAAAGACAGCTGCCATTTTTATGAAGAAATTGTCAGTTCCTTTCTTCATGAAGAACAATGCATACCACTACCGCGAGTATAACTTCAAAAGTGTAATTGGTAGCCACAGTTTTATAAAATGAAGGATTTAACTTTTATTATATAAAAGTTATTTAAAAAAACAGAAGCTGTTAAGTATCTTGAGACAACACCTATAATTAGCGAATATCCATTCTACCCTTCCTTTAAGAATATTTAGCTGGACACATGCTCACATAGATTTTTCAACATCTTAATGCTTGTATGGGCATGTGACTAAGCTCTAGTCAATGACGTGTGAAGAGAAGTGAGGTACACCTTCTGGGTCCTGGCTTCTAGGGAAGGTTCACTGCCTCCCCTTCCAGTTCTACCTTAGCAAGAGTCTAGAAATGGCAGAACACTACCACACAAGGGATGCCTGGGTCCCCTATATTGCAGCAATTTGAAAACTGTCCAGAGATAAACAACCAGAGTCTGGTAAGCCAGAGAAAAATAAGCTATCTATTAAAAACTAATTTGGGATTTCTTTTACAACATCTGAACCAAATCCTAAGACACCACCTTTGAACAACAGTAAATTGAGATTACAAACAAATAATAATAGGACATGCTGAAAGTATAAAATTTTGGCAATACTGGATGTGCATAAACTATGCATATATAACATTAAAAAGAAATAATTTAAAAGATATAATCAGTCCAAGTGTAAGAGAATGGAGGAAGACAGAAACTAAAGGAGAAAATAAAATCTAAAACCAACTTTTTAGAATTATAAAAATATATACTGAGAAAGATCTATATGAACTGATAGAGTGATTTTCAAGAAATATTATTCAATTTTAAAGGAGGAACAGTGCAAAAGAACACAAAAGATGCTACTTTTTATGTAAGAAAAAAATTTTTTTAATTAAATTTTATTTTTTTTGAGACAGAGTCTCACTTTGTCACCGAGGCTGGACAGTGCAGGGGTGCAATCTCAGCTCACTGAAACCTCTGCTTCCCAGGCTCAAGCGATTCTCCTGCCTCAGCCTCTCAAGTAGCTGGGACTACAGGCATGTGCCACCATGTCTGGCTAATTGTTTCTACTTTCAGTAGAGAGATGGGGTTTCACCATGTTAGCCAGAATGGTCTTGATCTCCTGACCTTGTGATTCGCCCACCTTGGCCTCCCAAAGTGCTGGGATTACAGGCGTGAGCCACTGTGCCCGGCCCTTTTTTTTTTTTTTTTTTTCCAGTCAGTTTCACTCTTGTTGCCCAAGCTAGAGTGCAATGGTGTAATTTTGGCTCACCACAACCTCTACCTCCCGGGTTCACGTGATTCTCCTGCCTCAGTCTCCTGAGTAAGCTGGGATTACAGGCATGTGCCACTACACCCAGATAATTTTGTAGTTTAGTAGAGACAGGATTTCTCCATGTTGGGCAGGCTGGTCTTGAACTCCCAACCTCAGGTGATCTGCCCACCTCAGCCTCCCAAAGTGCTGGAATTATAGGCTGAGCCACTGTGCCTAGCTGAAAAATTTTAAAGTCTGCTTATTTTTATATAAAATAGAAAAACAGAAAAAAAAAAAAAGGGCAGAAAACAATAAAATTGGTTCCCTACAAGGGTGGATGACAGACTGGAACAGCTCTCAGATGAAGACCTCATTAAACTTACCTTCTTATTTAGTTGTATCTTTTATAACGTTGTACATATTTTTTTTAAAAAAACAGTAAGAACGGAAAGGGAAAACACCACCTTTAAGTAAAGCAAACCAGAACAAAGAAACCTACTCACATTTCACATGGACAGCAAATACTGTGAAGAAAAGACAGACAAACCACCCATCTCATTGACCAACCAAGAGGCAGGCAGGCAGGCAGATATAATCCCAAGTAATTTGTGAACACATTATTTGACATTATACCCTCAATCATGGCAGGGTGTAGGGCAGGTGCAGAACTGCCAAACAATTCCTAAAAATTTTTGTAGAGTTACTTATTGTAGTGGAATGGGCAAAGCAATTCTGTACCTATTTAGATATATTATTAAAGGTTGAGTAAATGTGTTGCTGTTGTTCACTGTGGAAAAGACAGAAGGCAAGAAAGAACCCTGGGTTCTCATTGTGAAAAAGATAGAAGGAAAGAAATCCTGTGAGGATGCATTGATACTGTAGATATCAGTGTGAATTCATGATTTCTAGATCACTTATGTGCATAGGCATGAATCCACATACATATGCAAAGGTATATTTATATGTGAATGGATGTGAATATACATGTATGTATGTAATATACATATACATGCATGTTTCCTATGCCTGTTTGCTAAAAGGGCCAAGAAGCAAAGAGCACAACTAGGGCCCATTATCATAGTCTCCAATACCATTCTCTACTAAAGAGAATGATTACTCCTCAGAGAATGGGCCTGATCCCAAGCATACAGCTGAGCAGGTAACAAGATAAATCTGTGTTACACCAGGGAGAAAGTTTTCATAGAATGATGGGGATATAGCAGAGGAATAAAACAGCCAGCTTGATGAGGCTCTACTAGCCAAATCAGGACCAATTTAGGCCCAAAAGAATTAAGTACAGTAAGCCAGCCGTGGGGGCTCACGCCTGTAAATCCCAGCAATTTGGGAGGCAGGCAGATCACTTGAGGTCAGGAGTTTGAGACCAGCCAGACCAACATGGAGAAACCCTGTCTCTACTAAAAGTGTAAAATTAGCCGGGCATGGTGGCACATGCCTGTAATCCCAGCTACTTGGGAGGCTGAGGCAGGAGAATTGCTTGAACCCAGGAGGCAGAGGTTTCGGTGAGCCAAGATCGCACCATTGCACTCCAGCCTGGGCAACAAGAGTGAAACTTCGTCTCAAATAAAAGAATTTAGTACAGTGATAGATTATAAACCATTGGGGGGAAAGTAGGTATTCACTAAGGAAGTCAAATTCATAGGAACGAAGATTAGAAAGGTGTTTGCCAGGGCTGGCAGGTGGGGAAATGGTATTTTGGTCAAAGGGTAGAAACTTCCCATTATAAAATGATTAGGTTCTGAAGATCTGACTTATAGCATGGTGACTACAGTTAATAATAATGTACTTTTATAGAGTCATGCACCACATAACAAGGTTTTGGTCAATTACAAACTTCATATACAACAGTGGTCCCATAAAATTTTAAGGGAGCTGAAAAATTCCTGTTGCTTAGTGATATCTTAGCACAATGCATTAGCCGAGTGTTTGTGGTGGTGCTTTCATAAACAAACCTACTGAGCTGCCAGTGTTCTAAGAGTATAGCACATAGAATTAAGTACAGTATGTAACACTTGACAATGACTAGTAATAGTAACATAGTTATTGGTTTACATATTTACTACACTGTATTTTTAACCATTTTAGAGTATACTCCTTCTACACGTAAAAGGAAAAAAAGTTCATTGTAAAACAGCTTTAGACAGGTCCTTCAGGAGTTATTCCAGAAGAAGGCTGACATCATAGGAGATGACAGCTCCATTCATGTTATTGCCCTTGAAGACCTTGCAGTGGGACAAAATATGGAGGTGGAAGACAGTGAGAATGATGACCTTGATCCTGGGAAGGCTTAGGCTAGTGTGGTCTTAGTTTTTAACAAAGAAAGGAATTTTTTTTTTTTGAGACAATCTTGCTCTGTTGTCCATGCTGGAATACAGTGGCATGAACTCAGCTCCTGCCACCATGTCCAGCTAATATTTGTACTTTCAGTAGAGATGGAGTTTCACCATGTTGGCCAGACTGGTTTCAAACTCCTGACCTCAGGTGATCCACCCACCTCGACCTCCCAAAGTGCTGGGATTACGGGCATGAGCCACCATGCCCAGGCAACAAAGAAGTTTTTAAAGTAAAATTAAAAATAATTCTTAAAATAGAAAAAAGCTTACAGTAAAGATACAAAGAATGAAAATATTTTTGTACACAGTACAGTGTGTTTAAGCTAAATGTTGTTAACAATAGCCAAAAAGTTTTAAAGAAATTAAATGTTTATAAAGTTAAAAAGTTACAGTAAGCTGGCTGGCCACAGTGGCTCACGTCTGTAATCCCAGCACTTTGGGAGGCCAAGTGGGGAGGATCACTTGAACCCATGAGTTTGAGACCAGCCTGGACAGCATGGTGAAACCCCATCTCTACAAGAAATACAAAAATGAGCAGGGTGTGATAGTGTCCACCTGTAGTCCTAGCTACTAGGGAGGTTAAGGTGGGAGGATCAATTGAGCCCAGGAGGTTGAGGCTGCAATGAGCAGTGATCACACTACTGTACTCCAACCTGGGTGACAGACTGTCTCAAAACGAAAAGCAAAAAAAGAAAGCAAAACAAAAAAGCCATTACAGTAAGCTGAGGCTAATTATCACTGAAGAAAACTATTGTCTTATAACTTTAGCGCAGCATATGTTTACAGTGTTTATAAAGTCTACAGTAGTGTCCTAGGCTTTCACATTCACTCAGACTCCCCACAGCAACCTGCAATCCTGCAAGCTCCATTCATGGTTAAGTATCCTATATAAATATACCATTTTTATATGTATTTTTACTGTACCTTTTCTGTTTAGATACACAAATACTTACCACTGGGTTACAACTGCCTACAACATTCAGTACAGCAACATGCCAGGAGCAACACGCTACCCTATTTAGCCTAGGTGAGTGGTAGGCTATCTCATCTAGCTTTGTGTAAGTAAACTATTTGCACAACAATGAAATCGCCTAATGATACAGTTCTCAGAACGTATTCCTGTTAGGCAATGTGTGATTGTAGTACAAAATGGAAAAACAAGTGAAATTCCTAAACACCCTAACGTACACACAAGCACACATGCATACACAAGCACACATGCATACACATGTGTGCACATACTTACACACACTTTCTCTCTCTCTGACTGTTCCCCGGCCCCCACCCCTCACCCCGCCAACTGTCAAATGGATGTCAGTGCCTTCTAGCTCTTGATAACCTATAGCCACATTTTCTCATTTCAAGCCTCATTTCCCGGAAAATAAGTTAGAGTAAAAGACTTTGAACTTTCAAACTTTAAAGGCACCTAAAGAAAATAAGATTAGGCTGGGTGTGGTGGCTTACACCTGTAATCCCAGCACTTTGGGAGGAAGGCAGGTGGATCACTTGAGGTCAGGAGTTCAATACCAGCCTGGCCAACATGATATAACTCCATCTCTACTAAAAATACAAAAATTAGCCCTAGGACATGGTGGCACCCGCCTATAGTCTCAGCTACTCAGGAAGCTGAGGCAGTAGAATCACTTGAACCCAAGAGGCAGAGACTCTGCAGTGAGCCAAGATAGCACCACTGCACTCTAGCTGGGCAACAGAGCGAAACTCTGCATCCAAACAAAAAAAGAATAGTACTTGCGTTCCTTATTAAAATCCTTCCAGAATAAAGTATTAAAGAAAAAAAAAGCACAAGAATTGGATCACAGAGAGAAAATAAATTACATTTCCTAAGTCTTTTTGACTTAGGAAAGTCAAAAAAGGAAGATACATAAAAAGAAGATAAATGCTTCTGGTTTGGAACAAACACATTGAGGAAATACTAAGAGTGCTCAAAATTCCAGAAGGAAAAACAATTCTGCCTTTTTAACATACTCTTCTTATTCCTTTTTGTATCCCTAGCACAGTGAAAGTCATGTAATAAACACTAAATAAAAACAATGATGGAAAAAAGGCCAACTAAAACTAACTCCCTCTCTTCCATACCCAGGCCCAGCCAGAACCTTTGGATCACCGACCCAGCAGCTGTAAATGAATGGCAGCAGCTATTAACTTCCACACTTTTGCCAGTTTCCCTCACCACCAAGCCAACTGCTACAGTCTTTTTTCAGGCTTCATATCAATTAAGATCTCAGGTTTCTAGTACTTGAGAATATAGTGAATCTCACAATACCACGATGACTGGATCTCAAGATTGTCAGTGAGTCCCCAAACATAGAACAAAGGTAACACTGGGTAAAACTGTTCTGACAGATATATGCTATTTCATGAGAGTGGGTTCTAACTGCTAAAGGAAGATACTGTGTGAAGGAAACATTTTTTTTTGGGTGAGATGTAGGAGTTCTTGCCCTTTAAAGTCTCTTCAATTCTAAGATTTTGCTAGTAAGTTGACAACCTGTATAAACTCATTTTTTAAAACAAAAAAATTAAGTTTATCAAACTATAAAGCTATACCCAACTTTAAAATGCAGGTTTATGTAATTATAACATTCTAAAACAACTAAATATGTAACCATGATTTATACTGATAAATTTTAATTGCCCAGATGCCCACTATCCAGTGTCATATTGAAGGACAGATGGGAAGAAAAAATTAAGTCCAGAATGTTCCTTAAAGAGTAGAAAAACGGTGAAATCCCGTCTCTACAAAAAACACAAAAAATTAGCCGGGTGCAGTGGCATGCACCTGTAGTCCCAGCTACTCGAGATGCTGAAGCAGGAGAATCACTTGAGACTAAGAAGTCAAGGCTACAGTGAGACATGATCGCACCATTGCACTCCAGCCTGCGCGAGAGGAGTGAAACCCAGTCTCAATAACAACAGAAAGACAGTAAAGGTATAAATATTTGAGAACTGAAACTGAGACTGACATTATGGTCAGTTTCATCTATGACCCAGCAGCAGTCTTAAAGGCGAAACAAGATGGCCAACATCCCAGGTAAAACACAACCAATCCTGCAAGCTGAAAACCTGTATAGTTAGGCTAACTATACAGACAATGAATGCTTACAAGCAGGGAAGACAGGAAGCAGCTGAATAAAAAGGTAGAAATTAAAGCATAAGCAAGACAAGCAGAGGACACAATCTATCAGCATAAATATGACAGATACAAATAATGGCATGTAGGGAAACTACAGCCAGAAATCAGAAACCAGATGACATTTCATGAATGAAAGCACCAAGAATTGCTCCATGATCAAAACCTTACCTAGAAACAATAGGTACTTAAATCCAGGTATGTTTCAACCCAACCTATCAAATCCTATCTTTATTTTTCTCACCAGCAAATGACAACTTTTCTGAATCATCATTTCAACTATGTTCTTACTAGAAGTTTTCTTCACCCTTCTCATCTTCTTTCTGGACATGTATTCCTACAGCCAGCCCTCAATTTGGATATTAACAACTTCTCTATATTCCTGGGAGATGTTAAAGTAAATTCTCACAGACAAGTATGCTTAAGAGTTAATGCTTTCTAACACAAGGTAGAGGGGCAGGAGAGGGAAGGGGGACCTCTTGGCTGACTCTGTCAGCAGTACTAAAGTGAGGAAGATGGCCGGTGTAGTCAAGAAATTGGTTACATACATGAGGATTGAGAAAATAAGAACACATGTGGAGGATAAGGGAAACCAGATTTCTCTTGGTGAAGAGAAGTAAAATATGGCAAATGACAAGTCTAGAATAAAACATGGTATTGGACTAGAATCAGAAATAATAGTGTGAACTCATGGTTCCAAACATACATAGAGGCTGGGTGGGCAGCTCAGGCCTGTAATCCTAGCACTTTGGGAGGCTGAGACGGGTTAATCACCTGAGGTCAAGAGTTCGAGATCAGCCTGGCCAACATGGCAAAACCCTGTCTCTACTAAATATAGAAAAAACCCATGTGTGGTGGCACATGCCTGTAATCCCAGCTACTCGGGAAGCCGAGGAAGGAGAATCGCTTGAACCCGGGAAGCGGAGGTTGCAGTGAGCCGAGATTGTGCCACTGCACTCCAGCCTTCGCGATGGGAGTGAGACTCCATCTCAAAAAAAAAAAAAAAAAAATTGGCCGGGCACAGTGGCTCACGCCTGTAACACTAGCACTTTGGGAGGCTGAGGTGGGTGGATCACCTGAGGTCAGGAGTTCAAGACCAGCCTGGCCATCATGGAGAAACCCCATCTTTAAAAAAAATAATAAAAAAATAAATTACCTAGAATGATCATGAAATAGGCATGTGTCTGAATATGAAAAAGTATATGCAAATTTTTACATGTTTCCTAGCTGTCTACTCAAAGAGCGCCTAGAAGCAATGACACTTCAGAAGAAATAACCATACCTAGTAGTGAGCAACAACTCTCTGTCGCCAGGCTGGAGTGCAGAGGTGCAATCTCAGCTCACTGCAACCTCCGCCTCCCTGGGTTCAAGCAATTCTCCTGCCTCAGTTTCCTGAGTAGCTGGGATTACAGGTACCCACCATAGTGTGTGGCTAATTTTTGTACTTTTTAGTAGAGATGGGGTTTCGCCATCTTGGCCAGGATGGTCTCGATCTCTTGACCTTGTGATCCGCCTGCCTTGGCCTCCCAAAAGTACTGGGACTACAGGCGCGAGCCACTGTGCCCAGCCTAAAAATACATGTATACATTCTAACATACATGGAGGGGAAGAAAAGATCCACCTTACAATAGAAGGCTAAATACCAGTAACTGTAGAACAAATGCTATAATTAGGACATCACATTTGGCAACCAATGTTGTAAAAACTGACTAAGGCGAGAATCAGTGCTAAAACTAGGCAGTCAAAGTCTAATCAAGAAAGGTGATGAACCTGATAGATACCATCTTAACCAAGTGATTAGTTAACATTAATAGTAATGGTACAAACAGATATTGAGTACCACCCAATGTGACACAGCAAGAAAATGGCATTTCCTCTGTACTGCCATCAAAACTGTGTAACATAAATCAAATCATGAGAAAGCATCAAACACAAACTAAAGGATATTCGACAAAATAACTGGCCTTAACTCCCCCAAAGATGTAAAAGCCATGAAAAGTCCAGGAAATACAGATCCCATGGCAGACTGAGGGAGGTAGAGACTTGTGACAACTAAACGTAACATGTGATTTTGGATTAGATCATGGGTTCTTTGTTTAGGAGATGTGGGGGTGTGGTTTAGTTGTTTTGCTATAAAGAACATTACTGCAACAACTGCTGAAATTTGAATGGGATCTGTGGATTACACAATGGATTACATCAATGTTAATTCCTTGGCTTGATGGGTATTCTATGCCAATATACAAACAAGTGCTCTTGTTTTTCGAAAGTACAAACTAGGTATTTAGGAGTAATGGGCATCTATCTGAATTTACTATCAAGTCACACACACATTACATATACATCAATGGGAGAAGGATGCATTTCACCCCCTAGGGAACATTCGGCAATGTCTACAATGTCTAAAGACATTTTGGGTTGTAACAACTAGGAAAGGGGGGGAAGGGGTGCTACTGACAACTAGTGGATAGAGGCCAGGGATGTTGCTGAATATCCTCCAGTACACAGGGCCAGCCTCCAAAACAAGAATTATTCAGTCCAAACTATCAATAGTGCTCAGGCTGAAAAACTATGATAAAGGAGGAGGAAAACTCTTACCACTCTAAGTCACGGATTACCTCTTTACCACATGGAAATGGGGCCACTGATATCCTTAAATCTAATCAGATTAGAGAGCCAGAAAATCTAGATACTCTCAGTGACTACCAACTACACAAGGGTGTTTCTATTGTAACAGAGAATGAGCCAGACACAATGGCTCTTGCCTGTAATTCCAGCACTTCAGGAGGCCAGGAGTTCAAGACCAGCCTGGGCAACATAATGAGACCCCATCTGTATAAAAAATACAAAAATTAGCAAGTGTGGTGTTATGTGACTGTAGTCACAGCTACAGGAACTAGCTACCCTCAGGAGGCTGAGCTGCAATGAGCCATGGTCCCGCCACTGCACTCCAGCCTAGGCAACAAAGCGAGACCATGTTTCAGAGACCATGTTTCAAACAAAAACAAAAACAGGCACTGGAACGACTGCTGAGAACATTTCCTATATCCAACTAACTGGCCTTCTTTTTTCCCTCCTGGTACGTGCAAGATAACTTATGTAAAACTTCCTTGGAAAACTGAGCTTTCCATGAATCCTAATTTCTCATATATAAACAAATCTGTGTCATCTATATAAGTAAGCCTCTTCTGGGAATAAAATGCTAGGGCTACACCTAAGATCCTGCTCCTGTTAAGTGGTGAAATCAACTGAAGTTGGCTCCTAAAAGTTGTGTTTATTCTAGTTTTGTTTGTGTGTAAAGGTTTTGTGAGAATTCATTTGTATTTACTACATGTCTTTTAAATTAGAAAATATTTTTTGGCCGGGTGCGGTGGCTCATGCCTGTAATCCCAGCACTTTGGGGGCTGAGGCAGGTGGATTACTTGAGGCCAGGAGTTCGAGACCAGCCTGGCCAACATAGTGAAACCCCGTCTCCCCCCCCCAAAAAAAAAAAATTAGCCGGGCGTGGTGGTGGACATCTATAATCCCAGCCACTTGGGAGGCTGAGGCAGGAGAATCACTTGAAACTGGGAGGCAGAGGTTGCAGTAAGTCGAGATCACACCATTGTACTCCAGCCTGGGCAATAAGAGCAAAAACTCCATCACAAAAGAAAAAAAAAAAAAAAGAAAAGAAAAGAAAAGAAAGAAAATATTTTTTATTATGTATGTCCTTTTAGACTTTGCCTGCAGTTCATACTTTGAAATGATCACCCAGTAGTGTCTTATCTAGCATTGTCTAAATATGAGCATCATACGGTGGAATCAAACTTCAGTAGGAAACCACAAGTTATTAATACATTTTCCATTCAAATACTAATTCAGATTAATAAGGCTAATCTGAATTAATCTGCCTTTATGTTTAGGGAAAAAAAAGCTGAGACACTGCAATTGCATGAAACATCTGGGGTATCTGTTGATCTTTTGGCCCCACTTGTTAATTGTATTACCTATTTGAACACTGTCCTGTTCTACTGTTAGTTTTCTTCACCACTTACTGTATAGTCAATTTTTAAATTTCTGTAATATGAGACCTTTCTCCATCTTTTAAATTATTGTTATCTAAAATTAATAAATCCAGATTATATGTTTCTTACATTTGGGCAACATTAAAATGAGTAAAGGCTTTGCCTTGCAAAAAAAAAAAAAGAGTTAGGGCTACTATGTTAAAACACAGCTTTGGCTGGATGTGGTGGCTCACCCATGTAATCTCGGTATTTTGGAAGGTCAAGGTGGGCAAATCACTTGAGGTCAGCAGTTCAAGACCAGCCCGGCAAACAGGTAAAACTTCATCTCTACTAAAAATATAAAAATTAGCTGGGCATTGTGGTACACATCTGTAATCCCAGCTACTCAGAAGGTCAAGGCAGGAGAACTGCTTGTACCCAGGAGGCAGAGATTGCAGTGAGCCGAGATCATGCTACTGCACTGCAGCCTGGGGGATAGAGTGAGACTCCATCTCAAAAAAGATACAACTTTACTCATATTACATTTTGCAAATAAGCTCAGTCCCATAGCCCTTTTTGTTTTATAAATTAGTAATAATTTTCTTAATTTTCTCTGACACTATCACGTTGCATCCATCAACAGTAAATAGGTCTGCTGCTGACTCAGTTGCCATGACCTGATTTACTTTAGGCCAGACAGATTCTTTTGTAATCAGGTCAAGTACATGTACACTGCTGCCTTCTAAGTTATGTTAGTAACAAAGAAATTACTCCAATATTAAGTTCGAAACTAAAAAAACAGAACACAAACAGGTACAAATGAACTCAACTGAACATAGAATTAAAATAAGCAGACAATATAAAAATCATTTCAACTAATTTTAACATACTACCATGGCTGTTCATCCTAAGTAAACTATAATCTAAAGACAAAACAAATTACAAAGAAATTAAAATTCGCTCAATATATTTATTACTCATATTATTGGAATTATAATTTTTATATATATGTATGCTATAGGATAAAGCAAGTAAGTACACAATTCTGTAATGCTAAATTTGAAATAAAACTATCAATAATATAAACTCATGGTTCATTTTTCAACATATTTCCTAACTATCTGAAGAAAGAGCCTAGAAGTGATGAACACACTCAGCACTCAGATCTTGGTTTCTAAGTACTAATGTCCACAAAAACGACCAAGGTGCCTAGAAAAACAGATGATTCCATGACTTAAACAGGGAATCTACAAGATGAGCCTAAGCCATCTTATGGTACTGAAGGCAAGGGAAGTGCTCAAAGATGATAGGTTATTTCAAAAGGATACAAGAGACAGCCTGAAATGGTTCACACTGGCCAAATCTAAAACTTCAACTTTAAAAAAAAAAAAAAAAAAAAGGCAAAATCAACTACAAAACATTTAGTAAATATTTATTTTTATTGCATATATTTAACATATGCAAGATGTTTTGATATACACAGTGATTACAACAAGCAGGCAAATTAATATATCCAACACTTAACATAGTTTACCCTGTGCGTGTGTTAAAAGCACCTAAATCTCTCTTAGCAAATTTCCTATACATATTATTAACTACAGGCCTCCTGCTATATATCAGATAGCTACATTTCTTCATCCTACATAACTGCAAGTATGTACCATCTGACCAACACTGCCCTATTTCCTCCCCCTCCTCATCCCTGGTAACCACCATCCTATTCTGTTTCTACGTATTCAACTATTTTTAGTTTGACACGTGAGTGAGACCATGCAGTTTTTAATATTCTTTGTGTCTGAGTTATTTAACTTAGCATAATGTCAGTAAGTAAAACTGTTATCAAATAAGCAAAAATTACTGAATCTATAGATGAGGACAGTAGGAAGAAGGAGAAGGGAAGGAGAAGAGAGATAAAAGGTTCCTCTTTACAAAATTCCAGCTATTAAATGTGTAAGAAATAACAATTAGAAAACTCATCATTCTAACTTGAGCAATAAATGATGTAGGCAAAGCTCAACAATGGATACTAAAATATGAGGTAAGATAGTAATGTGGAATAGGGCACGCATGTGGTGCCAGACTAGCACTCTGAAGTTTACTACTAAATTATAAAAGGAGAAACGTATTTTTATTTTGGAAAGAGCTGGTGATCACAACCTTAACTAGGTGGTCAAACAACGATAAGAGTGGAATAATCAGGTGTCATGAAACTTCTGATGTAAAGCATCATACACAATGCAACTGCTGTAATAGTCTTACCACCCTGCCCCCCAAAAAACAGCCTAACCTAAATTTAATCCAACTTCTAGACTTAAATTCCGGAACTTTAATACAGTGAGGCAACAAGTTAAATAGCAACACTAGGAAACAATCAGATAAATTCTGAATGTAGAACTTCCTGTATCCTGGGCTTTCTGTATCCTGGGCTCTTAAAAAAACATCAGGGCCAAGGGAAATTTTTTTCAAAGGAGGGGACTCTTCAAAACTAAAAGAGACATAACTAAATGATTATGGTTTGGAAAAAAAACATGGAGACATTTTGAAGATGAGAAAAACTGAATACACAGTGATTATCAGATTTTATTAAAGAATTACTAGGAATTTACGTAAGTGATATATAACCACAGGTATGAGATCTTTTTTTAAAGAAATTCAGGCAACTTACTTTCAAATAACACCGTATGTATATTTAATATAGTAAGTATTACACATTATACAATAAATACATAAAGAGAAGAGACCATGTACAATTATGGTCAAAATGTTAATTAGAAAGCAATCTAGGCAGAGGGATATGGGTATTCATTTTACTGCTCTTTCACATTTTCTGCATATTTCAAGTTTTCATTTATTTATTTATTTTTAAGAGACAGGGTATCACTCTGTTGCCCAAGCTGGAGTGAAATGGTGTAATCATAGCTCACTGCAGCCTTGAACTCCTGGGTTCAAATGATCTTCCTGCCTCAGCCTCCCAATTACCTGGGACTACAAACAAGTCACCATGCCCAGCTACATTTTTTTTAAGAGATGGGGCCGCCAGGCGCGGTGGCTCATGCTTGTAAATCTCAGCACTTTGGGAGGCCAAGGTGAGTGGATCATGAGGTCCAGAGTTCGAGCCTAGCCTAAACAAGATGGTGAAACCCTGTCTCTACTAAAAATACAAAAATCAGCTGGGTATAGTGGCAGGTGCCTGTAATCCCAGCTACTCGAGGGGCTGAGGCAGGAGAATTGCCTGAACCTGGGAGGAGGAGGTTGCAAGTGAGCTGAGATTGCACCACTGCACTCTGTTGTCTTGTTTACAGATTAAGACTCCATCACAAAAAAAAAAAAAAAAGATGGGGCCAGGCGCATTGGTCCCAACACTTTGGGAGGCCGAGGCAGGCAGATCACCTGAGGCCAGGAGTTCGAGACCAGCCTGGCCAACATTATGAAACCCCTCCACTAAAAATACAAAAAATTAGCCAGGCATGGGGGTGCTCACCTGTAGTCCCAGCTACTCAGGAGGCTGAGGCAGGAAAATTGCTTGCGCCTGGAAGGCAGAGGTTACAATAAACTGAGATCACGCCACTGCACTCCAGCCTGGGCAACAGAGCAAGACTATGTCTCAAAAAATTTTTTAGGCCAGGCGCTGTGGCTCACGCCTGTAATCCCAGCACTTTGGGAGGCCAAGACGGGCAGATCACAAGGTCAGGGATCAAGACCATCCTGGCTAACACGGTGAAACCTCATCTCCACTAAAAATACAAAAAATTAGCCAGAGTGGTGGTACACATCTGTAGTCCCAGCTATTCAGGAGGCTGAGGCAGGAGAATCTCTTGAACCCGGGAGGCAGAGGTTGCAGTGAGCCAAGATCGCACCACTGCACTCCAGCCTGGGCAACAGAGTGAGACTCTGTCTAAAGAAAAAAAAAAAATTAAAAAAAATCAAAAGATGTTATTTGGCTTTTTTACTGCACTGACATTTGTATGGATGGGTAAAATTGCTGGTGCCTTGGCATGAATAAAGGTAGGATCTCTGAACTGCTACATACTATGTAGCAGTCAAAAAGTAAAATGTCAGTTTCGCTTAAAGCCCTTAATGAAGGAATAAAAATGATTAATTTTATTAAATCTCTACCGCTGAATATACTAATAATTTCTGTGACAAAACAAGTATGCATAAAACACTGTTGCTGCATGCAAAGCATAGCGGTTGTATGGAGGGAAAAAACACCACTGTTTAAGTTGCAAGCCGAACTAACTACTTTTTTCCCAAACATCATTCTTTTTGAGACAGAGTCTAACTCTGTCATCAGGCTGGAGTGCAGGGGCATGATCTCAGTGCACTGCAACCTCCGCCTCCCAGGTTCAAGCGATTCTCCTGCCTCAGCCTCCTGAGTAGCTGGAATTACAGGCACACACCACCACATCCAGCTAATTTTTTGTAATTTTAGTAGAGAGAGGGTTTCACCATGTTGGCCAGGATGGTCTCGAGCTCTTGACCTCATGATCCACCTGCCTTGGCCTCCCAAAGTGCTGGGATTACTGGCATGAGCCACCACGGCCGGCCTCAAACATCATTCTTTACTGGAAAGATTGACAAATTATGCTGATTCAAACGTGGGAATGTGGAAGGTATTTTCTCAAAAACAAACAGTAAATCTGTCACTGCCAGTTGTTTTCCTTGAAGTATTTGCTTCCAATTAAAATAAAAATTGAACTTTCAAGCAAAAACAACTTTTAGAGAACTTATATCTACCACTGTGAACTTGATGGGTTCCTAGTACTTACAAACTTTTCTGAATTTGGCAGTGGTATTAATGTGTGTTTTTTTGATACTGTATAATGAAATGTGTCATCATTTGAAAGATTTGCATAATTTATTGTAACCAGTATTTTGCAAGTGACCAATGTACAATCTTACAAAGCATGTATGGGTAAACACCCATTCAAAATGCAAGACAAAGCAACAGATCTTAATGTAATGGTATAAAAGTTTACAGGCATGGTTTTAGATTCCAAGTTGCAACTAAGAAACTCCTATTTCTTGAGTTCTGGGGTAGTACTGTATATATAAGAATATCCCAAATTACCTGAAAAGGCTATTAAAATACGACTACATATCACCGTGAAGTCATGGAGTTTTCTAGAAATTCAAAGTCTCAGCTAAGCACCTGGGAGTGCAAAAGTATAGCACAATTACATTGAAAAGATCCCCAAATGTGCTCTTTAGGTAAAAGAAGAAAGATCAAAAATAAGAGCATAAAAATTGAACACATTCATTCTTTAGTTACTTAAAAGCAATTCAATCTACAAGAATAAAAGGTACTGACAACCTATAATTCTAACTTTAAATAACAAAATACTAAAACAAGCTCTTTAAGGAATGTTTTACCAAACAGGTGAAGTCAAACAAATCATTCTCAATATCTATGCTGGACCATATTACACTTTGGGAGGCCAAGGCAGGCAGACAGTCTGAGCCGAGGAGTTGAAGACCACCACCCTGGGCAACAAAGTGAAACCCCATCTCTACAAAAAAATACAAAAATTAGCAAGGTGTCGTGGCGCACACCTGTAGCCCCAGTTATTCAGGAGTCTAAGGTAGGAGGATCACCTGAGCCAGAGGAGGTCAAGGCTGCACTGACCCGTGATCATGCAACTGCACTCCAGCCTGGGTGGGAGTGAGACCATCTCAAAACAAAAGAGGAGGAGGAATAAAATTGGCCCTAACCTTATGCCATATACAAAAATTAACTTAAAATAGAACAAAAACCTAAACATAAAGGCCTAAACCTATAAACTCTTGGAAGAAAACGTAGACGAAAAGGTATGTATCACTGGATCTGACAACAATTTATCAGATATGACACCAAAAGCACAGACAACAAAAGAAAACTTAAAATGTTTTTACATCAAAGGACAGTATCAAGACAGTGAAAAATAACTAATAGAATAGCAGAAAATATTTGTAAATCATATAACTGATAAGGATTAACATACTACTACAACTCAATAAAAAACAAAAACACTCAATTCAAAAATCGGCAAAGGGCCAAATGTGGTGGCTCATGTCTGTAATCCCAACACTTTGGGAGACCAAGGTAGGTGGATCACCTGCTAAAAATACATCTCTCTACTAAAAATACAAAATTAGCCAGGCGTGGTGTCACATGCCTATAATCCCAGCTACTTGGGAGGCTGAGGCAGGAGAATCGCTTAAACCCGGGAGGAGGAGGGTTGCAGTGAGCCAAGATGGTACCACTGCACTCCTGCCTGGGTAACAAGAGCAAAACTCCATCTCAAAACAAAAAAAACAAAATTGGGCAAAGGACTTGAACATTTCTTCAAAAACAGCCAATAAGCACATAAAACATGTTCAACATCACTAATCATTAGTGAAGAGCAAATTAAACCACAATGAGATACCACTTCACACCCATTAGGCTATGATCAAAAAACAAAAATAGAAGTATTGGTAAGGATATGAAGAAACTAGAGCCCTCATACACTGCTGGTAGCAATGTAAAGTGGTGCAGACACCACACAGAACAGTTTGGCAGTTCCTCAAAAAGTTATAGGTCTACCATATTAATCCAGGAAATCCACTCCTAGGTATATATCCAAAAGAACTGAAAGCAGAGACTCAAACAGAGAGATTTGTATGCCAACCTTAACAGCAGCATTATTCATAGTAGCCAAAAGGTGAGAACAATGCAATTGTCCATCAACAGGTGAATAAACAAAATGTGGAACATGTGGGGGTGTGGCGGTGTGGGGATGTGTGTCACACACAATGGAATATTATTCACATCTATATATATAAGTCACATACAATGGAATTTTATTCAGCCACAAAAAGGAGTGAAATTTTGACATACAGTAAAAGACAGACGTAACTCAGAAACATCAGGCTTAGTGAAATAAATCAGACACAAAAGGACAAATATTGTATGATTCTACTTGCACAAGATAGTTACAAAAGGCACATTCCTAGAGATAGAATAGTGTTGACTAGGTGTGGGGTGGGTTATTGGTTAATGGGTACAGAGTTTTTGTTGGATATGATGGCTATGATAAAAAGGTGTTGGGTACAGATAATTGTGAAGGTTACATAACAACGGGAAAGTAATGCCACTGACTTGTACACTTAAGAATGGTTTAAAAAATATGTGTATTTTACCACAATTTTAAAAAAATGGTTACATTTGAAAAAATGACTTACATATATCCTTTGAAAGACAGTTGCTATGATGTTTATTAGTAACTTTCAAATTAAAAATTAAGAACTGAGCCCTCCAATAACAAATAAATAATAAAAATCACTGACAGTGCTTTACTTACCCGTTTAGGGCCACTAAAAATCTTTCTGGTGTTTTCTTTTGATTTATCTCCTTGTTTATTTATGGGTTTCTTCACACTTTCAGGCACACCAGGCAAGTCCTCTGTAAAATCCAAGTTTTCTGAAATGGTAATCAAAACTATCTAGCTTACTAACATTTCAAATTACCTACCAGACACCCTATGAAGATTAAATATGTATGAATGAATGAAAATGGGAATTAAAGAATAAAGGAATCAGAGCACCACAGAGCCGACAAAATACTCCCCAGAACAAGCAGTTTCATTCTGCCATTCTTCTCCCTTCCTGCTTGTCCCCTTCCGTAAGAGAAATCATAAACCTGGCTGCTGTCTGTGTTCTAGTCCTATTTTATGTTAAATGGCAAAATTAAATCTTTCCCAAAATAATTTTCTTACTTTTGAGAGGTCACGTAACTGCTGGATATCTATGGATACTGACACTGGAATGGTCTAGTTTATATATACACAAAACATCATGCGGTATCCACCTGTAGCATTTTTTTAGGAACTTTAAATCCACTAAATCATGTTGGCCTTCAAAGAATGCCTATTGGCAACTATAAAAGCCACATTTAAAACACCAGAAAAGGAGGACAGTTATCCTTGGCAAGAGATTTAAAATGACCTAATACAACAAAGTTTAATGATTTGTCAGTCTTCAAACACAACTAACCAAAGAATCAGCTTATTTCCCAACTGGTTAAAAATACGTATCTTTAAGCTAAACAAAAAAGGAAAAATAGGAAGACTTTTCTCTATCCTAATGCTTAAAATTTTTTGCCGTTTCACATATGATATGAAGACTGAAATTTTAACTTTCGGTAGATCAACCAAATGGCCTCTAATTTTCAAATGTTATTTATTATCTACTTTAAGTTTCTCAAAGGGAGTCTAATTTCACATTTTAAAGCTTTAAAAGTTTTACTACCCAAAGTGTAAATTTCAGCCACAGATTTTCAATTGCAGACTAGGATAACTTGCTATCCAGGTCAGAATAAAACCTAAAAGTAAACTGCAGCAGGACAAGAGCACTGGTATTGTATAGTGGCATTTATCATTCTCCTAAGGAACCAAATGTCTAGCTATTCTGCCCAGCCAGATCTCAAGAGACTACAGTAAGGCTGCTGCAAACTTCCATTATCCAGAAAGGATTCAAAGACAACACTGGATGTACTCTTTTCTTTTTCTTGGGGCAGGGGGCCGGGGTGAGCCCCTAGGGGTACTCCTGTATATGTCTAGTTTTGAAGAATAAATTGAACAAAACTATTTTTAGGCCAAATAAAGCAAAATGGTAGGTAATCTCAAGAATGACTTATACTCTACAAGAGAATCTATATTTTAAAATACTATTATAATTCTAATTTACTATAATGACACTTCTGTGGCCCTATCAGGACAAAAGCTTTACTTAATATGTAAAACAATCCAGAAAAACTGTATTTGGTTAAGAAACCATGTATCCCAGAGGCTTTCACAAATTCTTCCTCACTAGACAGTCAATCCACTTCACAAAGTCCTTGTCAGGTAATGACTTAATTATAGCAGAGCTAACCTACTTCTTTTGTCTGTCTCTCACAGTGGAGACTGAACTCCTAGAAGACCTTTAGTCATTACTGGGTCTACAATCTCCCACAAATTAAATTTCCACAGCTAAGAGTGAGTGCAAACTTCTCTGGCACTTTTCAATTTTACTGAACCAACTTAAGAGGGTTTGAGGGTATTTTGAATGTTTATTAGTTTTAATTCAACCACAAAGGGTTTTTTAATTCTAATCTTCTGTTATTTCCCTCATTATAACCACCTGTTATCAGTATAGTTCCAAAGGTCCAAAATCTCACCTACGTCTTCACTGCATTTGGATTTGTCAAAGTGAAAACATGATGTTTGGTGCCCCTGCCCCATATACCTATATGCTTTAAAATTTTCAAGTGCTAAAGGTTAAATTAAAACTCAAATATGAAGACTCTCCAATCTACAAATTGGTTCCTTACAACCTGGGACCTGATCATTAACATTTAAATGCTGTACCTCTGGATAAGGTAATTTGTAGTTCTAAATACATACTTTTAATAAACATAACCACCTAAAATTGAGTATCTAGGAAGAAACTATGTAGCTGTTGATTTAAGCCTGAAAAGCACACTTAAAGTAGTCCCCCTGCCATCAATAGGCGATACATGCCAGTCCCTAGCAGATGCCTGAGACCATGGAATAGTACACCAAAACCTGTATGTACTATGTTTTTTCATATACATACCTATGATAAAGTTTAATTTATAAATCAAGCACAGTAAGAGATTAACAATAACTAAGAATAAAACAGACTCATTATAACAATATGCTATAATAAAAGTTACATGAATAGACTTTATCTTATTATACTGTACTCACCTATTTTCAGAATGTGGTTGACCTTGGTTAACTGAAACCACAGAAAGTGAAACTGTGGATACGGGGGGGACTACTGTACTTATTATATATTTTTTTAAATTCTTACCTGCATTATTAGTACCAGACTGACTGTCCTGGGAATTATCATTGCTTTCGGGGGGAGGCTGCAAGGAGGGTGATGGAGCCGTTTTAGTTCTTTTTTTGCTTGTCTTTCTTTCCACTTGACAGTCTTCATCTTCATCATCTTCGCTTTCACTGAGATCATCAAAGCCAAAATATTTAATTTTGTAATTAGAACTTCCAGAACCTCCTTCATCACCTCCTGTCTCATGATCTTCGAAACCAAAAAATTCAAGTTTAACATCCTTTTTGGATTTAGTATTACTAGGTCGAAATCTAGTGGTGGTCTTAGAAGTTGCAATATCTGCCTTTTTTCTGAGACGACCAGCTTCTCCCAAATCTGCAGGAGTGGATGCAGTGAATTCATCCATGCTGCGTTCCATAGTATCCTGTATGGTAACATTACAAACTGACAAGCAAGATGGATGTAAAACAGTGTAATCTCTAGTCCGTCCAACTGTCCCTCTAAAACTGGTCCCACAACTTACACTGCCTTTCTTTGCCTGATTCAGGCCATCTTTACTCGATTCACTGTTTGCTTTGGCTAAGGCCTGACTGGTGCCGTCCATCAGCTTATCAAAATTTGATGCTCCTTGGGAAGATTTCGCTTTATTGGCCCTACAGTACGTCCTACAATTGGTTGGCCTAAGAACACTTTGTACAACATCATCCTCAATGGCTTCATTCAGAT
>CAUYLG010000781.1:0-44372 GCA_963573385.1 Cacajao melanocephalus
TTCAAGGTTGAAATGAAGGAAAAACTGTTAAGGGCAGCCAGAAAGGCCAGGTCACCTACAAAGGGAAGCCCATCGGATTAACAGCAGACCTCTCAGGAGAAACTCTACAAGCCAGAATAGATTGGGGGCCAATACTCAACAGTCTTCAAGAAAAAAATTTTCAACCCAGAATTTCATATCCAGCCAGACAGCAAGCTTTCTAATCCTCAACCTCTGATTGAGAGCATCCATTCAACACTGAAGGCATCTTTCAAGCAAAGGCAGAGAGAAAAACAGGGAGATAAAACATGTTGAGGGAAAACATGCTGAGAAAAGATAACCAGAGAGGGCTGAGACATGCATTCTTAGAGCACCCACCCTCTTCATCTACCTGCCATGAAGTGGAATAAATGCAGAAGCGAGGTAGAGGCAGAGATATCCTAGGAGGATGGAGCATCTATCCTGTCTTTTCCAAGGAAATAGACATTCCACCTTGGGGTGGCAGGGGTGGGGAATGTGAGAAGGTGTGGAGAAGTGGTGTGGGGGGGTCAGCATTCTGCTCTAACACACATTAAAGAATTGTGTTTACATGTGGGTGTCTGGCTTGGGTGCTGCATTTCCTCCTCTTCTATGGAACATTTTTGTCTTAGGACTTGGATGATTGGAAACTTTCAGCAGCACCTGTGCAGGAAGAATGTCTAAGGCAGGAGGAATGTCTAAGGCAGAAGGAAGGAAATGAGGATGAATAAAGCATGAAACAAAGCATGAAGTCCTTGAATATGAGGTCATCTGGTCCAACCTCCTATTGTCTCTGCAAACTTCCTTGGCTCTAGGGGCGGACATGCATGTCAGACGAAGGGAATAAGACCACCATATCTCTCCAGCCTCAGTGGTTGTTGACTTTTTTAGCATTAGTTTTTTTCCTTCAGTTTTGTATTTAGTTTACAGTCCCATTTGCAATTTGAAGTATTTTACTGTTTTCATTTTGTTTTTCATTCCATCTCTCTCCCCCAATCCACCTTCATATTCAATTATCCTGTTGAAAGCTTTGGGGGTCCTTAGGGTGGTGCATCTGCCCCCTTTGGAGCCAGTGAGATGTCATCTCAGGAATCCCACTAAGACTATGGGAGAAGTGTGCCCTTTTTGCCACTGGACTTATACAGATAAAGACGTAAGTCCAGAGCTGGTAACAGTCACTCTGCCACCAAGAGGAGAGGGCTTGTTGAGAGTGAAGCCCACGTAGGGGTGAACAGAGCAGGGGGACAGAGAAAAAATTGACTCTAGGAGTCTTGTTTACATGCTAGAGTTCGTCAGTCATACTCACTCATCAATGAGAATGCTCGACTGAGTGAGCTTGAGTTGAATTTTCTATTTGCAATCAGAATATTCCTGATACACATGGTTTCATTTTGTAGATATAGGGAATGTGAGGACTAGAGCAGGGGAAGTGACATCTCCAATGACACATGCATAACAAGTAGGATTCATCATCTCAGCTATTCACTTCTATAGTACTTCAGAATCAGTGAATACACACTGATTACATGGAGATTGCATAGATAGCCCTGTAATCTATGCAACTTATTTCTGAATTCCCTCACAATTGGTTTTAAGGGTTGTTCCTGGATGTCATATTCTCCTAGTGCTTCTAGGAATAGCTGGAATTGAGTCAAACACTCTTACAATACAATTAAATTAACATGTGTAATTGACAGGGAACATAATATCTCTCTCACACACACACACACACACACACACACACACACACACACACACATTTAACGAGTGATGCTTTGCATCTGGGGAGAGGGATACTATTTTTTTTTCTTTTCCGGTAGAGATGGGGTCTCATTCTATAGCCCAGGCAGGTCTCAAACTCCTGGGCTCAAGTGACCCATCTGCCTTAGCCTTCCAAAATGCTGGGATTATAGGTGTGAGCCACCCTGCCTGGCTGAGATACTTTTAAATCCAGATGTCACCATTTTCCTGTTTTAAAAATATGTCCCTGAATGCTCCCCATGGTCAATGTTGGTCATTCATTTATTTGGTTTGGTTCTTCCCTTTTTTACAATCTAATTGTACCAGATCCTAGAAGCGGAGAGAATATTCTTTCTGCTGATTTGCTACCTATCTGTATCCACAACATAAATTTATTCTCACAGGTGCTTGCATTGGGATCTGCTGTGGCAACTCCTTTCTGATAACCTTTACTCATTCATTCACAATTATTGAATGCTCACTATGTGCTAGACACAAAGCTATGAACAACAACGAGGAATCTCATACCTCACAGAGGGTCCCAGTACATTTCAGAGAGTCTAGGAGCTATGTTGTCTTTCTCATAGCTTCTCTGGATTTACACAGCCTGTAGATTGACGTTGATAATTCTTTGCTTATTGTGTACAGGGTGAAGGTTGCTGGAAGGGAGGGAAACATTTCACTGGTGATAATCATCTTTCTGTTTTTAATCCTTCCTCCTGTTGGCTGGAGGGTCATTTCCTGTTCCCTTTTGTTTCTCCCTTCCTGTTGATCCTCTAAAGGCCTCCCTACCCACTGACTCCTCTAGCCCCTTTGTAGTGCCTTCTAGTACCCGCAGTATTCTAGCAGACTTAATATATGCTGAACAGTGTACTAAGTACCCTACACACACCATTCATTTAACACTTACTACAACACTGTACGGTTTTGTCTCAGAAGTGGATTTTTCTAAAGTGAATTAACCTCAAATATTTATTTTGATTTTATTCAATTTCACTCTATTAGTCTTTGAATTCTGAATGTTCAGAATTAGATTTGGTTAATATTTAGCCTTGACTACCTCTTATGTGCCTGTGCTTCAGTAATATGCAGTAGACAGAGACAACATTAAACCTAAGGTGCATTCATACCACTGCTGACCCGGCCTGGCCACTTGGGGCATCAAAATTATGAGCATGGTTGGGGTCTACACACTTAAATGATCTAACTTTAAGGATACCTACTGAGGAGAGTGGGACATCAGCTTTTGAGCAGGAAGCTTCATAGCACCAGCAGTAAAAGAGAGAATTAAATATAGGTGGTGTTGAGAAAGAAAGGCAAGATTTTTGTTCAGAAGAGTGCCCAGTACCACATCATGGAAAAGGGAGGCAAGCAAAAGACTGGGCCTAATCTCCACAGCCTCTTCACTTGGAAGACAGATCAGGCTGTTGGATTCTCTTAACACAGACGCCAATAAGAACAATATGAACAAAGGCATCACCTGGAGAGAGGATACACTAATGAAGTATTTGGAGAATCCCAAGGAGTACGTCCCTGGAACAAAAATGATCTTTGCTGATATTAAGAAGGCAGAAAGGACAGACTTGATAGCTTACCTCAAAAAAAAGCTACTAATGAGTAATAATTAGCCACTGCCTTATTTATTACAAAGCAGAAATGTCTCATGATATTTTTATGTGTGCCATAATTTAATAGATTTTATACACCAGAGTTCAGATCATGAATGACCGACAAAATATTTTCATTGCGTAGTGTTGATTAAAAACTAAGACTGGCTTGTGGTTAAATTAATATGTTTGGTTTTTTGGAATTTTGTTTGTTTGTTTTTTTTTTGAGATGGAGTTTCGCTCTTGTTGCCCAGGCTGGAGTGCAATGTCACGATCTTGGCTCACTGCAACCTCCACTTCCTGGGTTTAAGTGATTCTCCTTGCCTTAGCCTCCTGAGTAGCTGGGATTGCAGATGCCTGCCACCACACCCAGCTAATCTTTCTGTTTTTAGTAGAGACGGGGTTTCACCATGTTGGCCAGGGTGGTGTCAGTCAGGCCCAACTACAAGACAAGCACTTTTGAAGATCCAGGCTGGCACAGAAGTACAAACTGCGATCAGGGCTGAAAGTCTTGGTGGACTTGGTTTTGGATGCAGTGGCAGTCAGTGATGGCAAAGAAGTCAAAAGTATTCCCTGAGAGATGGGAAAGCACAGGCAGGCTGTCACCTATGAGGGCCCAGGGCTAAGGTGGGATTCATGTCTCATTCCCTTTCCCCATGGAAGGAGGCTGGAAATGAATATGTACCAAGTGCTGAAGGAGCAGCGGCTCCCATCCAGCTCTACGCTGGGAGAGAAGGATGAGACAAAGCCTTGTGACCAAGAGCTGAGTCCAACTTCCCCTGTGACTCATCCTGAAATTGCCATGACCCAGTGGCTCTCTAGGACCGTCCCTCTCACTGCCCTTACCAGAACTGGATCTGGATTGGGGACCCCCAAAGCTTTCAACAGGATAATTGAATATGAAGGTGGCTTGTGGGAGAGAGAGGGAATGAAAAACAAAATGAAAACAGTAAAATATTTCAAATTGCAAATGGGACTGTAAACTAAATACAAAACTGAAGGAAAAAAGCTAATGCTAAAAAAAGTCAACAAACCGACTAGGGGCGGTGGCTCACACCTGTAATCCCAGCACTTTAGGAGGCCGAAGTAGGTGGATCATCTGAGGTCAGGAGTTCAAAATCAGCCTGGCCAACATGATGAAACCCCATCTCTACTAAATACAAAAATTAGCCAGGAGTGGTGATGGGTGCTGTAATTCCAGCTTCAGGAGGCTGAGACAGGAGAATCACTTGAATCCAGGAGACGGAGGTTGTAGTGAGTTGAGATCTTGCCATTGCACTTCAACCCTGGGTGACCAAAAAAAAAGTGTCAACAAACCAACAATCAGAACGTGGATTCATTTCGGGTAAAATTAATTTTACAGAATGATCAGATAAAACTTTAAAGTAAATGTATTGATTATTTCAAATAAATAAATGAAATCAAAACTTCCATTGAAACATACAAAATTATGAAAAAAGAGGCTGAAAGCAGAATGAGGAGATATGAAAAGGACCAATTAGAAAAGTTAAACATTAAAAAAATTATTGAAAAAAAATGTGGAGCTTTGATTTAGAATGGCTGTTTGGCTACCTGTGCCTAATTTCACTGACTTTCAAATGCACAGTAAAACTACAATAAAGGGATGAAGAAACCAACAAGAATGGGAAAATAGGTGAGAAGACAATGGCAATAGTATTTTGGACTCTGGAAAGGAGATGGAAGAGTGGTAACTGATTAGTAGAGCTGAGAAAGCCAGATCTTAAGTTATTACAGTCTCAGAAAGCTGAGAAAAATCCAGTTAATGCTGAGAGTCCTATAAGTTTCAGGAACTAGCACTTCTAGAAGCCTCTAGACTTGGATTAAGTCTCCGAGTAGCTGAGACTACAGGCGAGTGCCACTAGGCCTGGCTAATTGTTTTTGTATTTTTTTTTTTTTGTAGAGTTGGGGTTTTTCCATGTTGCCCAGACTGGTCTTGAGCTCCTGAACTTAAGCAATCTGCCTGCCTCAGTCTCCCAAAGCGCTAGGGGATTACATTTGATTACAATGTGTGAGCCATTGCACCTGACCAAGATACTGTATTTATGAAGCAGACAGAATGTTAAGAAGTTCAGATAATCCTTTAAAAAAATAATATTTGGAAATTGAAAACATGATGGCAGAAATGGAAAAATTCAGTGAAAGTGCTGGAAGTTGAAGTTGAGGAATTTGCCTAAAAATTAGAACAAAAATATACAGAAAGGAAAATAAGAGTGAGACATAAGAAAATTGTAGGATCAGCCCAGGAAATTTAACATGTGAACAATATGAAGTTTTAGAGGAAAAGTACAGAAAAAGTATATAGTAAAAAATTAATAAAATAATTCAAGAAAATTTCCCAGATTAAAACACATGGATTTTGGATATTGAAAGGGGTCAACAAATACCCAGTAAAATGGATAATAATAGACCTACACTAAGGCATATCCTTGTGGAATTTTAGAACCTGGGGATAAAGAGACGACGCTAACAGCTTTTAGAGGACAACAACAACAACCACCACAACAACACATATTCAGAGGACTGGGAATCAAAATGGCTTTTGTATTCCAACAAGAACACAGAAGACAATGGAGCAATTCTTTTTACATCATAAATGGGAAGAATTTCCAATCTAGAATTCTACATTTAGACAGCCTATCAATAAAGTATAAAATTTCAAAAACTCAAAAAACAATCAAAATCTCAAAATATGTAACTCTTACGTACTCTTTTGTAGGAAGCTATGGAAGGATGTGCTCCACAAATATGAAAGAGTAAACCAAAAAAGGGAAATAAGTGGGAAACAGGAAACATGAGATCTAATCCAGAGGAGTGATAAAGGCAACCTCTAAAATGATGGTGATGGGGAATCCAAGGATAGATCCGAGGGGAATCACTATGTACCAAGAATAAAAAGCAGTTCAGATTAGGGTAGGTTTGAAAATTTGTGTCCAAGCAGAATGTACTTTTTATCTGCATTGCTCCAGAGTGAGCTGAAAAGCATTGTGAAAACTAAGGGAACCATTACTTTTACTGACAGTGTCCACAATGATGAGTCTTTATGGCTGAGATAGAATAATAAGTCAATAAAACGTATGCCCTAATGTGAATGATTATATTAAAGTTTGGTGTGTCTTTTTAAAAATCAACAGCAAGGAGAAAGCCTTCATCAGAAGGAGAGAGCCATCTGATTTCCATGGGCTTCAATGCAGAAGAAAATATTAACTGATCTTAATCAACAAAATATTCCTATATATACAGATATGCCCATATATACATGCAATGACTCTAGAAGGATATATAGTATAATAATCTGGTATTTACACTTTGGTTCCTTTTGAATTTTGTACTGTATGCATGTATTACTCTTCAAAAATTGAATACAATGAAAGTTTTTCTAAAACTTTAATTCAAATGCCCACAATTGTAAATGCACTTATCTAGAAACAATAATTTTACTTGTAAGGATATATTGTATAGATAAAACCTCATCTTTTGAAAATGATGTATATAAGGTCATTTAATACAGAATTAATAACAAAAGAGTGGAAACAACTTTTACAAGGAACTTGTGAAATAATAATGTTCATCTATTCAATGAGACTGTACGAAGGCTTTTAGTAGATGATGAGACTCATTATGTATTGATGCGAAACAAGCATTACAATATTTTGTCAAATGAATGAAAGCAAGATGAAAAATATGCAGAGTATGCCACATTTGTGTATAAAACAAGAAAAAATCTCTTGCGTGTATGTCTCTGTGTGTG
Organism: Cacajao melanocephalus; assembly: GCA_963573385.1. Taxonomy (NCBI): domain Eukaryota; kingdom Metazoa; phylum Chordata; class Mammalia; order Primates; family Pitheciidae; genus Cacajao; species Cacajao melanocephalus. Next base: position 7,114 of record CAUYLG010000781.1, read on the forward strand.
AATATGTGCATTGATTTCCAAATATATGCACAGAATAAAAGAATCAGAAAGGTAGGCTATCAGAAAGAATAAAAATAATTGATAACATTGTTTGCCTTTGAGAAGAGAAACCGGGTAGCAGGAAGTCGAAGTTGAACTTTTCATTATTTACCCTATTTAACCTTTGGATTTGAACCATATGAATGTATTACCTATTAAAAATTAGGCTGGGCATGGTGGCTCACGCCTATAATCCTAGCACTTTGGGAGGCCGAGGCATGTGGATCACTTGAGGTCAGGAGTTCAAGACCAGCCTGGCCAACATGGTGAAACCCCGTCTGTACTAAAAATACAAAAAAATTAGCCAGGCACGGTGGTGTGAATGCCTGTAATTCCAGCTACTCAGGAGGCTGAGGCAGGAGAAGTGCTTGAACCTGGGAGGTGGAGGTTGCAGTAAGCTGAGATCGCACCACTGTGCTTCAGCCTGGGCGACAGAGCAAGACTCCATCTCACAAAATAAATAAATTAAAAAAAGTATTAAAATACGTAATGGATGAGATGAACTCTACATCAGACACAGGAAAATAAATAATTAGAGAATTGGAATGTAGAATATAAGCACTCACTCAGAATGCAATACAGAGAGTAGAAAAATGAAAATTATGCAAGAGAAGGTACATGCAGGGGAATGATAGGCTGACAGCTCACTTCTTATCATAATAACATATATTAGAAGGTAAGGGAATATGCACTTTGAAATACTGAAGGAAAAAGCTGTCAACCTAGAATTTTGCCATCAGTGAAACTATTATTCAAGAAAGAAGGTTAAATAAAATCATCTGTAGACATACACATACTAAAAGATTTTACTACACATTATAAGACTATAAGACTATTAAAATTTGTTTCAGAAACAGAAATGTGCAGAAGATGTGGAATACAAGCAGCAAACTTCTCTCTCACCTCCAAAATGGCTGCGTTGTTCTAGTGAGCGTAGAGATTGATGAAAGGTGTTGGAAATCTCAATTAATGGTTAGAGCCTAAGAATTACAACTTAAAAAACAATAACAACGTGGTGAAGAAGCTGTTCAAGGTAGGGGGGCACTTGAAACACACTAAGGATCTTACTGTAGTTGGAAGACATTAAACGTCTGTAAACGTTGACAGAAAAATTTTTAGTTAAGTATGTAGTTTAACAAATTCAGGATGGCTATTAAAATAATAGAAATAAAAGTTATGGCTTCCAAATCAGAATGGAATTCACATTATCAAACAAAAGAAGGTAGAAAAGAGGAAAAGCATGGGATGGTAAATAGAAAACACAAAATATGGTACTGTGATTAAATCTAAATAAAGGACTACATTAAAAAGTGTAAATTGATCAAATTTATTTATCAAAAAACAGAAGCAATCAGGTGAATAAATAACAAAATGCAACTCTATGCTTTCTACAAGATATGGAATGAACACACATGCACACACACACACATGGGCTGAATATAAAAAAATGGAAAATGAGGGGAAGTCCTAGCCAGAGCAATAAGGCATGAGAAAGAAATAAAAGATATTGAAATAGGACAAGAAGAAGTTGAACTATCTCAAACTGATATTCCATACTTAGAAAACCGTAAAGACTCTGCTAAAAGGCTCCTTTTAGAATGGATATGTAACTTCAGTAAAGTTTCAGGATACAAAATCAGTGTACAGAAATCAGTAACATTTCTATACACCAATAACATTCGAATTTGAGAGCCAAGTCAAGAAAATAATGCTATTCACAGTAGATACACACACACATGCACGCACACACACATGGAATACTTAGAAATACATTTAACCAAGGAGGTGAAAGATCTCTACAAGGAGAACTACAAACTCCAGGTGAAAGAAATCATAGGTGATATACACAAATGGAAAAACATTTCATGCTTTTGAGTTGGAAGAATTGATATTGTTAAAATGGCCATACTGCCCAAAGCAATCTACAGATTCAGTAGTGTTTCTATCAAACCACCAGTGTCATATATCACAGAATTAGAAAAAACTATTTTAAAATTCATATGGAGCCAAAAAAAGAGCCTGAGTAACCAAAGCAATAACTAAGCAAAAAGAACAAAGCTGGAGGCATCCCATTACCTGACTTCAGACTATACTACAAGGCTATGGTAACCAAAACAGCATAGTACTGGTAAAAAAACAGACACGTATGTTGTATTCTTGTATATGTCTGTTCTTGCACTGCTATAAAGACCTATCTGTGACTGGGTAATTTATAAAGAAAAGAGATTTAATTGGCTTATGGTTCTGCAGGTTGTATAGGAAGCATGGCTGGGGAGGCCTCAGGAAACTTATAATCATGGTGGAAGGTGAAAGGGAAGCAGGTACATACTACATGGCTGGAGCAGAAGGGAAAGAGAGGGGGAAATTGCCAGACACTTTTAAACAACCAGATCTCCTAAGAACTCACTCACTATCATGAGAACAGTAAGGCAGGAATCCACCCCCATGATTCAGTCACCTCCCACCAGGCCCCACCTCTAACCTTGGGGATTACAATTTGATGTGAGATTTGGGCAGGAACACAAATCCAAACCACATCATACACCAATGAACAGAATAGAAAATCTGGAAATAAAGCCATATGGCTTCAGCCATCTGATCATCAACAAAGCTGACAAAAATAAGCAAAGAAGAAAGAACCCCCTATTCAATAAATGGTGCTAGGATAGCTGGCTAGCCACATGCAAGAAGAATGAAACTGGATCCTTACCTTTCGCTATATATAAAAATTATCTCAAGATGAATTCAAGATTTAATGTGAGACCTCAAACTATAAGAATCCTGGAAGAAAACCTAGGAAACACCATTCTGGACATCAGCCTTGGGAAAGAATTTATGGCTAAGCCATGAAAAGCAATTGCAAAAAAAAAAAAAAAATTGTAAGGGGGATCTAGTTAAATTAAAGAGCCGCACAGCAAAATAAACTATCAAGCAGAATAAACAGACAGCCTACAGAATAGGAGAAAAAATTTGGAAACTATGCATTCAACAAAAGTCTAATATTCAGAACCTATAAGGAATTTAATTCAACAAGCAAAAAACAAATAACCCCATTAAAATGTGGGCACAGGCCGGGCGTGGTGGCTCATGCCAGTAATCCCAGCGCGGTGGGAGGCTGAGAGGTGTGGATCATGAGGTCAGGAGTTCAAGACCAGCCTGGCCAAGATGGTGAAACCCCGTCTCTACTAAAAATACAAAAATTAGCTGGGCATGGTGGCAGGCACCTGTAATCCCAGCTACTTGGAAGGCTGAGGCAGAGAACTGCTTGAACCCGGGAGGTAGAGGTTGCAGTGAGCCAAGTTCACGCCACTGCACTCCAGCCTGGGAGACAGAGTGAGGCTCTGTCTCAATAAAAAAAAAAAGCACAAAACATGAACAGATACTTATAAAAGAGTACATACAAGTGGCCAAAAAACACATGAAAAAATGCTCAACCTCACTAACCGCCAGAGAGAAGCAAATCAAAACCACAGTGAGGCCAGGTTCAGTGGCTCATGCTTATAATTTCAGCACTTTGGGAGGCTGAGGCAGGAGGATCATTTGCACCCTGGAGTTAGAGACCAGGCTAGGCATTACAGGGAGATCCCGTCTTTACAAAAAGTTTAAAAAAAACTTAACCAGGCATAGTGGCATCCACCAGTAGTCCTAGGTACTTGGGAGGCTGAGATGGGAGGATTGCTTGAGGCCAGGAATTTGAGGATGCAGTGAGCCATGATCACACCACTGCACTCCAGCATATGTGACAAAGTAAGACACTGTCTAAAAAAACAACAAAAAACCCAAACCAAACCCATCCAAGTTGCCGATAAGATACTTTCTCACACCAGTCAGAATAGCTGTTATTAGGTTGGTACAAAAGTAATTGTGCTTTTTGCCATTACTAATATAAAAAAGTCAAAAAATAACAGATGCTGATGAGGCTATGGAGAAAAGGAAACATTTATACACTGCTAGTGGGAATGTAAATTAGTTCAGCCATGGTGGAAAGCAGTTTGGAGATTCTGGTACGTTATGTCTTTGTTCTCGTTGGTTTTGAAGTACATCTTTACTTCTGTTGTAATTTCATTGTTTATCCAGTCGACATTCAGGAGCCAGTTGTTCAGTTTCCATGAAGTTATGTGGTTCTGAGTTAGTTTCTTAATCTTGAGGCCTAATTTGATTGCCCTGTGGTCTGAGAGACTGTTTGTTACGATTTCCATTCTTTTGCATTTGCTGAGAAGTGATTTACTTCCAATTATGTGGTCAGTTTTAGAGAAGGTGCAATATGGTGCTGAGAAGAATGTATATTCTGCGGATTTGGGGTGGAGATTTCTGCAGATATCTATTAGGTTCGCTTCGTCCAGATCTGCATTCAAGTCCTGGATATCCTTGTTAGTTTTCTGTCTCATTGATCTAACATTGACAGTGGAGTGTTAAAGTCTCCCACTATTGTTGTGTGGGAGTCTAAGTCTCCTTGTAGGTCATTAAGAACTTGCTTTATGTATGTGGATGCTCCTGTATTGGGTGCATATATATTTAGGATCGTTAGCTCTTCTTGCTGCATTGATCCTATTGCCATTATGTAATGCACTTCTTTGTCTCTTTTGATCTTTGTTTGTTTAAAGTCCATTTTACCAGAGGCTAGGATTGCAAATCCTGCTTTTTTTTTGCTCTCCATTTTCTCGATAAATCTTCCTCCATCCCTTTATTTTTAGCCTACGTGTGTCCTTGCACATGAGATGGGTTTCCCGAATACAGCACACCGATGGGTCTTGACTTTTCATCCAATTTGCCAGTCTATGTCTTTTGACTGGGGCATTTAGCCCATTTACATTTAGGGTTAATATTGTTATGTGTGAATTTGATCCTGCCATTTTGATGCTAGCTGGCTGTTTTGCTTGTTAGTTGATGCATTTTCTTCATTGTGTCGATGGCCTTTACCATTTGGTACGTTTGTGGAGTGGCTGGTACTGGTTGTTCCTTTCCACAAATGTACCATTTGGTACATTTGTGGAGTGGCTAGTACTGGTTGTTTAACGCTTCTTTCAGGAGCTCTGGTGGTGATGAAATCTCTCAGCAATTGCTTGTTTATAAGGGATTTTATTTCTCCTTCGCTTATGAAGATTAGTTTGGCTGAATATGAAATTCTAAGTTGAAAGTCTTTTCTTTAAGGGTGTTGAATATCAGCCCCCACTCTCTTCTGGCTTGTAGGGTTTCTGCCGAGAGATCCGCTGTGTGTCTGATGGGCTTCCTTTTGTGGGTCATCCGAACTTTCTCTCTGGCTGCCCTTAGCATTTTTTCCTTCATTTCAACCCTGGTGAATCAGATGATTATGTGCCTTGGGTTTGCTTTTCTTGAGGAATATCTTTGTGGTCTCTGTATTTCCTGGACTTGAATATTGGCCTGCCTTGCTAGGTTGGGGAAATTTTCCTGGATAATATCCTGAAGAGTGTTTTCCAGCTGGGATTCATTCTTCCTGTCACATTCAGGTACACCTATCAAATGTAGATTAGGTCTTTTCACATAATCCCATATTTATTGGAGGCTTTGTTTATTTCTTTTCACTCTTTTTTCTCTAATCTTGTCTTCTCATTTTATTTCATTGAGTTGATCTTCAATCTCTGATATCCTTTCTTTTGCTTGGTCGATTCAGCTGAGGAAACTTGTGTATGCTTCGCGAAGTTCTCGTGCTGTGTTTTTCAGCTCCATCAAGCTGTTTATATTCTTCTGTAAGCTGTTTATTCTAGTTAGCATTTCATCTAACCTTTTTTCAAGGTTCTTCGTTTCTTTGCATTGGGTTAGAACATGTTCTTTTAGCTCAGAGAAGTTTCTTATTACCCATCTTCTGAAGCCTGTTTCTGTCAATTCATCAGATTCATTTTCCATCCAGCTTTGTTCCCTTGCTGGTGAGGAGTTGTGATCCCTTGGAGGAGGAGAGACGTTCTGTTTTTTGGTGTTTTCATCCTTTTTGTGCTGGTTTCTTCCCATCTTCATGGCTTTATCTCCCTGTGGCCTTTGTGGTTGGTGACTTTCAGATGGAGTCTCTGAGTGGACATCCTTTTTGTTGATGTTGAAACTATTTCTATTTTTTAGTTTCCTTCTAACAGTCAGGCCTCTCTGCTTCAAGATTGCTGGAGGTCCACTCCAGACCCTGCTTGTCTGGGTATCAACTTCGGGGGCTGCAGAACAGTAAGGGTTGCTGCCAGTTTCTTCTTCTGTTATCTTTGTCCCAGAAAGGTACCCACCAGATGTCGGCCTGAGCTCTCCTTTATGAGGCATCTCTTTGGATATACAGGGTCGGGGAGCTGCTTGAGGAGACAGTCTGTTCCTTATAGGAGCTCAAGTGCTGTGCCGGGAGCTCCGTTTTTCTGTGCAGAGCTGCTGGGCAGGTACTTTTAAGTCTGTTGCAGCAGAACTCATAACCCTCTTTTCCCAGGTGCTCTGTCCTAGGAAGGTTGGGCTTTATTTTTAAGTTCCTGATGTGCTGCTACCTTTTTTCATAGATGCCCTGACCAGCATGGAGATAGTCTAGTCACAGTCTGCCAGTAAATGCATTGCTGAGCTGCCGTGGGCTTTGCCCAGCTGCTGTGTTAACTTCGTTGAGGTGTTGTTTATAGAGGTACAGTTAGAACTGCCTTGGTATTGGCAGACTGCCTTGGTAGTGGAGGATGCCTTTCTCCCCACCAAGCTGGACTGTCCTGGGTCCAGCTGTGCTTGCTGCAAAACTCTCAATCCAGAGTGTTTCAGACTGCTTGTTTTATGGAGGTGATACCCGCTGAGCCAGATCACCTGGCTCCATGTTTCAGCCCCCTCCCTTTCAGTTGAATGGGTGGCTCTGTCTCCCAGGCATTCCAGGTGCCAGTTGAAACAGCTGCCCAGATTTGTGTGAGTTTCTGTGCACCAACCTGTGGCACTGGCTGAAACAGCTATGCTGGAAACTCCTGGCACTTTTCAGCCCAAGAATCTCCTGGTCTGTGGCCTTGAAAACTCGTTTGGAAATGAGGTGATCATTCACCCTCTGAGTTGTTCTTGCTTGGACCTGCACTTTAGAGCTGTTCCTATTCGGCCATCTTGGATTGACAAAATAGTTATTAAGACAAATAACATTTTTGGAATAAAGAGAGAAACCACACACACAAAAAGGTAACCACAGATCAAGAAGATATAAGAATAATGAAATTACATGCTTCTAATACAATTATCATATATTTTAACATTGAAAGAATGAAGCAAACATTGGCAAAATTGTAAGAAGAAAGTCAAAAAACCATAGTAGGAGATGAACACAACTTACAAATCAAGCAGACAAAAATTAGAATGGGAATAGTAGCTTTGAATAATAAAATTATCAAGTATGATATAATATGTACATGTACCTATCTAAAAACTTTACACTCCAGTGCATGTATATTATTTTCAAGTATAGATAGAACCTTTTTAAAATTTGAACATGAAGGCAAAAAGGAATTTTCAATAACTTTCAAAGAATTGCTATCATACTGATCATAATATCTTACCACACAATTAAATTAGAAATAATTTAAATGATCAAAAGTAGTTTAACAATCCTACTCTCTTTCTCTTCTTACTTGCCAGGAAACTGAAGAGTGACATTCTGAATAACTCATGAATTAAAAAATAATAAATACCATACTAATAAAATATTTATAACTGAACAATAATAAATGTATAAATATTTGAGTGATCTAATTAAAGTGGTGTCTACAGGTAAATATATAGCTTAATTGCATGTATTATAAACAAAAATGAAAATAAGTATGTTATATTATACTAAAAATAGCTTTAAAAGAATAATAAAGCAATCTATGAAGGCAGGAGGACGGAAATAATAAATATAAGAGAAGAAATTAATAAAATAGAAAATTAGAGAAGATACAAAACCAAATGTTTGTTTTTGTAAAAAAGGAAAATAATAAAATAGGAAAACTCTAGTAAAAGTCAACACAGATGATGTTAAATATCTTGAATATCTGGATTTATGAGAGGTGGCATTACCAATTGTTGGAGAAGGATATCATCAGTATGAAGAAAACCCCTAAACTTAAATCTCTACTTCATAGCATACACAAAGATCAAGTTCAGTTGCATTAAGGACTAAATATACAAAGCAAAACCTAAACAGTTTTTAGAATACATTTTTGTTAAGGTGGAAAAGCACAAGCCACACAGAAAAAGATTTGTACATTTTACTACGTAAAACTTAAAGATGTTAAGTGAAAACAACAGCAAACTCAATATAAACAAAGTTAAAGGACTGGGAGCCTATTGATTATAAAACTAAGTATGAGTTTTTAGAAAACAAAAATAATTTCTACAAATTATTAAAAACGACTTAATAGAAAAACGAAAGTGCACAAGAATGGGAATCCATTTGGCCAATAAGCATTTGACAAGATGCCCAACCCACAGATGGTCGAAACTGTCAGAGGCTGGCAATTACATTGTTCTGGTTTTGTATGAGAAATGTGGTAACTCTCAAACACTGCTGGTGGGAATATAGTTGGGGCAACTCCTTTGGAGAGCAATTCACTATTGTTTAGGGCTGTGAGAGGTGTTCGTTTAGGTCACCCTCAAGCAGTAGTTCTCAGACTTTAGCTTGACTCAGAATCAGCTGGAGGGCTTGTTAAAGCACATATTACTAGACCCCACTCCGAGAGTTTCTGGTTCAGCAGGCCCGAGGAAGCAGGGGATTTGCATTTCCATCATGTTCCTAGGTGATGCTGCTGCCCCAGGGGACCACACGTTGAGTACCACTCCTTAGACGGCCTTTTGCAGATGTGCACAATGAGATGAGTAATGAGAATGTTTATTGTGAGGAATAGTAGAAAATTAGATACATCTTCAGGGCCTACTAATGGGGGAATGAATAAGCATAAGTATGTAGTTTAAAAAGATACAACAGAATATACATGTAAATTAAAATGAATGAACTAGAGCTGCAAGTATCAACATAAAAATATTAAAAACGATGCTCTAAGAGAAAGCAAATTGCAAAATGTAGAGGTTAATCCACTATATCTGTCTTAAAATATGCAAAATAAGATATGCAAAATAAAATAATGTTCATGGATAACAAATAGTACGAACCATTTGTGAGCATGATAAATACTAAATTTACCATATTGATTAATTCTGAGGAGGAGGCGAGGGTGATGGGAGTGAAAACAAACAAAAGGCCTCAACTGTATCTACATTTTTCTATTTATCATCTATCTATCTATCTATCTATCTATCTATCTATCTATCAATCATCTATCTTGCTATCAATTATCTGTCTATTTATCTATCAACATCATCTATAAATATATATATGTCTGTGTGTCTCTCAGTCTATCAATCATATTTTTACAAAAAAGGATGTGGAATAAATATTGCTCAAAGTTAATAATTGATAAAAGTGGATAGTAGTAAACATTATATTATGTTCCTTCTTGTGTATAAAGTTGAATTGTTTCATGATAAAAATACAATGAAGAAAAATGCCTGCAAAAAATACCATGCCAGTTTCTGTTTCTGAATGCTGTTAAGGCTGAAAAACGTCGTATTGAGATTGACTCTCTACTGTGGAATAAGAATTATATGTGATTTTGTAGACCTCATCGTCATAATATATTAAAATTAGAAGTACAATGAATGATTTCAAATCTCTTCTCAGAGGGGTGGTGAATGCTCTTGGCTTTTTGCTCTAGTCTGTGTTTTTCCTTTGTCAGTGTTGGTTCTGTGGCCCCTCCTCTGATGTGTCCTGGTTTCTAGGTTGGGATATTTGATTCCTCGGGCAAGAGGAAAATAATAGAAATATGATCATTCGAAGCCTCTTTCATTACCTTCACACACAGAAGAGAATTCTGCCTTTCATTGCTCAGTTTCTGAACTTTTGTGAGGTGAAACTGGGACAACAGATAGAGTGGCAAAACTCAAGGAGCTATCAAGGCTGGAGTGGTTTACATCATAAAGGCAGAGATACATAGTGTTCCAGAAGGTGAAAGGAGAGGAGAAAGACAGGAACCAGTGGGGCCTGCGTTGGAGAGCAGAGGTTTGGCATTTACCTCTGTTTCCTTGGCTCTCCAGGTGGCTGTTTCCCTCTGAATGTCCTTGGCCTGCAGACATGGTGGTCTTCCTAGTTGCTTTTGATCAGCCTCATATGTAAGTGCAGAAGAGGGTGTTTTTTTTTTGATTTGCAGAGTAAGAGTCATTGACAGATTGGGTTAGAGCTGCAAAGAAGTTTTTCCATTGAGTGGGAATGCAAATCTGGCACAGTTCAACATCCTTCCTGCCTAGAGCAGCCTGAAGTGTTGTGGTATAATGATCTCATGTCTACTGTCAGGTGGACAAAGCCCTCAACTTTGTTTCCTTATTCATCTCTAACTACATCCTTGTCATGTAGTTTTATTTTCCTAATTTTAGAAAGGTAGCGAGTCTATGAAGAGGCTCATGCAGTATTCAAATCCAAGTGTCAAAGCAAACTAAATATGGCCTGAGAAGGTCTCAGTACTTCTGTAGTGGAGTCCTTGTGGATGAGCTGCAATCTAGCATAATAGGTTACATTGGAATGAGAATTATATACAATTTTGTAGACCTCATCATCATAATATATAAAATTGAAAACCTAACTTAATGGTGTGCACCTGTAACATTAGCTGAGCATTGGCTAATCCCAGTGGCCATACTTCAAACACTCACAGACTACTTAATGTTCAAACTGCATTCAAATAAGGCAAACGCCGAACTGTAACCAATCTCACTGTTTCTGTACCTCACTTCCGATTTCTGTATGGTCAAATTACCTTTTTTGTCTATAAATTTGTTCTGACCACGAGGCGCCCCTGGAGTCTCTCTGAATCTGCTGTGATTCTGGGGGCTTCCTGATTTGCAAATGGTTCATTGCTCAGTTAAACTCCTTTATCTTTTTTTTTTTTTGTTAGTTTTGGAGACAGAGTCTCTCTGTTGCTCAGGCTGGAGTGCAGTGTCACAATCTCAGCTCACTGCAACCTCCACCTCCCTGGTGCAAGTGATTCTCCTGGCTCGGCCTCCCAGGTAGCTGGGACTACAGGTGCGTGCCACCACACCTGGCTAATTTTGTATTTTTAGTAGAAATGTGGTTTCACCACATTGGCCAGGCTGGTCTCAAACACCTGACCTCGTGATCTGCCAATCTTGGACTCCCAAAGTGCTGGGATTACAGGCTTGAGCCACTGCCCCCAGCTGAAGTTTTTCTTTTATCATGCCTATGGTGTTTCACACTAAGCAGTACTGCTCTAGACTTTTTGGGAATGCGGAAAATATAAGATATGGACCTGTCACAAAAGATCTTTCTTGTTTAGTTGGGAAGACATGATATTTGCACCTGAAACATTAAGGCTGGACCAAGTCTTACAAAATCAAAGAAAATGATCTTATGTGTTGAGGATGTGTTAAAGAACAAGTCAGCCGCATTGCCTTTGGGCTTTGCCAGCTTTGGTCCAGCTGCCTTCTGTGATCAAACACAGTGAATACTCATCATCCCTGACGTTCTCTTTGCTTTATATTGAAATAACACCATATTTCCCTTTTGGAGAAAACAATTGCCCAGCCTGTAAACAATCATCAGATTCCCCAGAGTAACTCTTTGAAAGGAGTTTGGCACAGTTAACATTCAGGGTAAAAGTGACCCGAAGTCACAGGCTCTACAGAACTGTAAGCTCCTTAAGGGTTGAGGCTGGGTACTTCATATCTATATTGCACAGAGCCTGGCCTAGAGCAGCTACTCAGTAATGCCTGGTGTTATCATTGCAGATTATTTTCCAGGAGTGGGGACAGGAGGCAGGTAGGTAGGTGGTGATATCTGACCCACTCTAGTGAGGAAGGCCTCACTGCAGTCATGATAAATCTGAACCCTAGAGATTTTGTGTCACCATATTCTAGAGTATTTTGGAGCCAGAGACCTTGGCAAAGGATCTAGCTGTCACGGAATCTTCCCTGGTTAGCCCCTCATTCTCCACTCTGAGGCATCCGTCCTTGTAGCCTACAGACTGGGGACTCCCATGTAACTTCTGCACACCCTCTGGGGCAAAGTTTTTCATAATTTATTATGTTTTTTTCCTTTGTTGTCTGAGAGCTGGTCCCATGGGTCACCCCTGGGGGAGTTATAGGCATGTGTGTGGAGTATGAGGCCCCTTACAGCCAACGACAACTCCTGTTTCTTCCCTTTCCTGTTCAGACAACGGCAGATCTCTGCCCTCTCCCTTTGGTTCATGGAAGCTGTGATCTTTGAATTTGGGGTCTCTGTTCCTCAGTGGGATTCAATAACCTGTCCTGGCCACCAGTTCCAAGGTTCTGGGCACGCTTGGCCTTGGTGCTTCCCCCAGAGAAGACACTAGGAAACTAGAGAAGCAGTGGGAGGCAGGTAAGTGGCTCCTCTAGAGGCCCATATGCAAAGAGCATGCAAGGGGTGGTGTATGGAAGGAATGCTATCAATCAAATAGATACCAAATCTAGGGGTATGGTTCCTGACATCTGTATAGCCCAATATTTTTTTCGGAGTTTCCCAGTTTGTGATCTCATTTTTGTTTTTGTTCAAAATCTCTTTTTGAAAATTTGTATAATTTTATCATTTATTTATTTATTTTATTTTTTTGAGTCAGAGTCTCATTCTGTCACCCTGGCTGGGGTGCAGTCGTACAATATTGGCTCACTGCAACCTCCGCCTCCTGGGTTCAAGCAATTCTCCTGCCTCAGTCTCCAGAGTAGCTGGTATTAACATGCGTGTGCCACCATGCCTGGATAGTTTCTGTATTTTTAGTAGAGACAGGGTTTCACCATGTTGGCCAGGCTGGTCTCAGACTCCTGACCTCAAGTGATCTGCCTGCCTCGGCCTCCCAAGGTGCTGAGATTACAGGTGTGAGCCACTGTGCCCAGCCCAAAAGCTCTTTATGGAGTCGTTGTGGTTTTAGGTATCAGCTCAGTTTTCAAGTGAGAAAATGGAGGCACACAGAATTCAACTGATTTGCTTAAGCTCATGTAGAGTAGGGGTGCTCAGGGATTTTGTGGGGTTTTAGTTCTCCATCTCCATCTGCCTCCTCAAGCCACCTCAAATAACCTACAGTCTAAACAAAATCAATCTGCTTTTGTTATTCCAGGGCAGCTTCATGTCCCACCAGAGGGCCATTCCCATGCTGTCCCTTTATTGAAATGCTGTGGTCATCACATAGTCTATAAATAATAGAAGCAAAAGAGTAAGAAGGTCTTCCCAGAGTGTACCTTAAAAGTTTCAAAGAACCTGCACATCCACTATCTCATCAATTCACAGAATCTTCTGAGAGATGGCATGAACAGGTATCATTCCTGCCTAGAGATTAGGAGCTAGAAGCTCAGAAATCGTGATTCTCACCTTGGTTCCTGTATGTTATAGTGGACTCTCTGGCTTGGTTTGGGTCTGGGGTCTCTGTCATGTATATGACTGGAGAAGCCTCCCATTTATTTTCTTATGCCTCAGTTTTCCATTTGTTCCCATCATAGGGAGACTATATGTCAGTACCTTTGAGGAACAGATTGTACCTTCTCAGTATTGAAGCCCCTGGAATAATGAGAGAAGTACCCAGTTAATTGATCGGATTTTATTTTAGGAATGCCAACCTCCCTGGGGAGGTGGTATGATGGGATGATGGTGGGCTCTGGGGTCAGACTGGGTTGGATTTTCATCTGGATTATGTCACTTACTAGCTGGTTGAAGCAAGGCTTTTGAGAGCCCCCACATACTAGGTCCCTTCCTCTTCCCAGCTACCTGTCAACTGAGCAAACCTAGGGCTTGGTGGAACAGAGTTTGAAAACAGCTGATAGAGTACAGTTTTCCAGGAAATTTAAAATTAAATTCGATAGCTAAGAGAAAAAATTATGTGTAGAAATCAATTCAATTTGATTCCCACCCAAGGCTATGAGAGCAGGCTGCTCCAGATGTATAAGACATCATTCCTGCAGGCATTGTCAATCTTGTAGTTCATTGGCAGTAATTGCATGGACAACACCCAAATTGATTGACTTTTCTGTAAGTATTGGTGAACTTCCTTTCCTTTCAATTTCCTTGAAAACAGGTAGCTAGAAATGGAAAGGAAACTAAGTATGCTGGGTCAACTGGATGCCAGGAGCCTGCAACCATCCTTTAATTACATCAATATGTATTTATTGCATGTAGACTACATGCCAGTGACTCTTTTTTGGATTGGCAACACAATGATGAACAAACAAACAGAGGCACTATCTTCAAAAACTTTCCTTTTGCGTGTGTGTGTGTGTGTGTGTGTGTGTGTGAGAGAGAGAGAGAGAGAGAGAGAGAGAGAGATATTATAGACAAACAAATAAATATCTACCAGATGACAATGAGGCTGTGACCCGAAAAATCAAACAGAGAAGAGGGTTGGAGAGTGAAAGGAGTTGCATTTTTAGATAAGTGGTCAGAAAGGGCCTCTTTGTTAAGGTGGCCTTGTGCAGGGAATTGAAGAAAATGCAGGAGGAAGCCACACAGAGATAGTAGAGGGAGGGAAAGGAGCAAAGGGCCTGAATTTCACTGAATGCTGTCTCCTTCCATCTCTAGTCCAGCCCAGCAATGTACATGTTATCCTCCCCATTTGAAGCTGAAGACACTGAGGCTTGGCAAGATCAGACACCTTTCTCAAACTCACAACTACTGCCTGATGGAGGTAGGGTCAGATGCTGCTCCACTGATTTCAGAGATGGTGCTGTTACCACAGGGGGCTGTCTGCATGCTGGAAACTGAGATATGCTGTTGTCGTCACGTTGCAATGGGAGCGGAGAAGCAGGCATGCAATGAGCTAGACCCAAGTGAAGTCAGAGAGCAGGTTTCCGGGCTTCATTCCTGGGCGCCTTGTAGCCCCTCTGTCTGTCTTATGGTACCCACCCACTGCTGCCTGCTAACCTTGGTTTGCTGGCTGTTTTTTGAAATCATTTCCTGGATCTTAGTAAGTTTATTGCTTTCACTTTTTGGGATCAGTCCCCCAGAGGCCAGGTGGAGAGAACTGACAGAGGGAGAAATCCAGCCCCTTCTACCAGGCTTGTCACTTAGCTGCACAAGCAAATAGCTGCAGGAACCAAGTTTTAATTATCATGCATGGGCCTCAAACTGTTTTTCCATATTTGTTAGGGAAAATCTTAGTCAGGGAGCACCATCTTTTGAGGACGCCAAATTGGGCCAATTCCTGTGTGGCCTTTCTCCTTTTTAGTGATTGCCCCATATGACCCTCTCCTCTCCGGTTGACTGCTTTTTCCCTGCGTGACACTTGGTGGATAAGTTCCCTGAACCTTGGAGAGGAAGCGGATGCTGTTAATAGTCCTGGGAGTGTGACTGTGCTCCTGCAGCACACTGGAGCCTGTGGGGGATTCCTCCAGTCTCCGGCGGGGCTCCGAGCTGCAGGGACATTAACCTCAGAGTTAGGGCAGGGAGCCATGGCTGTAGGCACGTCGTCACTGGGTGCAATGAAATGGCAAGGGAAAATGGCATGGTGTGGAGGGAAAGCATAGGCTTTTGTGTCAGATGATCTGGGGTTTGTCTCTTCTCTGTGCCCTGTAGTTCTTTGATCTTGTGCAAGTTACTGTCTCTCTGAGCCTCTGGTTATTTCAATTGCATGAATACCAAGACATTAACACCTTTATATTAAGAATAGCTCATAGAATCATTGTACAGTATTGTGGGGATTAAGTGAGATAGTATCAGCCCATCAGAATCTAGCCCATGGGAGGGGTTCCATAAATGATCCATTCTTTTTTTTTTTTTTTTTTTTTGGAGAGAGGCTTATCTTCCTACCAACACATGACCCGAACAGGTGTGTGTATGTGGGAGGGAAGAGGAGCAGGATTTGGATGCTCTGAAACTCTTGTTCAGTGTTTCTTATTAGACTTGTCTCTGATAACTTAAATGATTCCATTAGAAATTCATTCTGTTGGGTTAGCCATTGCCTCCCATCTAGATAGCTTTCATTTTATTTCAGTTAGAAGATGGTGGAGCTGAGATTTGAAGGCATCAGGTGGTCTAATGCCTGAATGTAGCCTTAACTACTGCACTCTCCTGCCTCTCCGTGGACCTTACAACCTCTTTTCACGATTTCTCTGGGCATATAAGCCATTTCCACCTCTTTCTCCCCTGGCTTACTGAGGTGCCTCCCCGGCCCTCTACTGTACTTGGTTTTGTCAGTTAAGGATTGCCTTCTTTCTGGCGTCCCCAACCCTCAGTGTGATTTAATTGGGAAATTCTTTCCTGATCGTATCTGTCTGGTCTTCCTCCTTCTATGCCAACTTCACTGCCCCCTGCTTTATTCTACCAGACACA
This sequence comes from Cacajao melanocephalus, assembly GCA_963573385.1. Taxonomy (NCBI): domain Eukaryota; kingdom Metazoa; phylum Chordata; class Mammalia; order Primates; family Pitheciidae; genus Cacajao; species Cacajao melanocephalus. The sequence continues at coordinate 23,468 of CAUYLG010000781.1, forward strand.
TTGCAATTAGTTCATCACATCTCTGTCCTACCCCTTGAGTACTTTTCTATCTTTCTGAAAAGACATGATTCTTAAAAGGCAGGACTTGCAACTCCTTTTGGGTTAAAGGCCTGATGCCTAGTACCATGCCTAGCACTCAGGGTCTCCTTGATGAATGCTTGAATGAGGAACTGGCAGGCATAGAACTGTGGGTAAACCACTTCACTGAGTTAACAAATTAATAGGTTAAAAATTTCCAGGAGTTAGATAGCTGTGGGATTCTCTCTCTGAATCTTTTTTTTCCCCAACTTTTATATTCAGGGGGTACATGTGCAGTCTTGTTAAAAATATGGAACCTGGCTAGGTGTGGTGGCTCATGCCTGTAATCCCAGCACTGTGGGAGGTCAAGGTGAGTGCATCATTTGAGGTGAGGAGTTCAAGACCAGCCTGGCCAATATAGTGAAACCCTGTCTCTACTGAAAATACAAAATTTAGCCAGGTGTGGTGGCAGATGCATGTAATCCCAGTTACTTGGGAGGCTGAGGCTGGAGAATCGCTTGAATCCGGAAGGCAGAGGTTGCAGTGAGCTGAGATTGTGCCACTGCACTCCAGCCTGGGCAACAGAGTGAGACTCTGTCTAAAAAAATATATGGAATGCTTCACAAATTTGCATGTCATTCTTGTGCAGGGGCCGTAATAATCTCTGTCTCATTCCAATTTTAGTATATGTGCTGCCAAAGTGAGCACTCTCTTAATCTTTTTAACGAATGAACGTGAATTAATATACACTAGCAAAAGAAGTAATGAGACATTTAACATTTATTTTATTTTTATTTTATATTATTTTATTCATTTAAATGTTTTTCTCCATATATCAATCCAATCTATTTGACAACTTGAGTTCATTTCTTGAGTCTCTCAAAGAATGCAATTGGGTGCCAGGCAGTAGAGGAACAGCTGATGGAGATTCAAGCATTTTTCTAGAACCATTTAGTTTAGATTTTGGGTTTTGGATTTGGAATTCAAGAAAAGGTTCCTTTTCAGTTTGTTAATTAGTATTAGGGTAGCAGGAGCAATAATAACGCCCTGGGCTTCTGTGCACGTGCAATAGCCCACATGTGTCCAACCAAACCCTGGGTATCAGTTCTTCCCCGTCCCCCATATTTCTGCAGAACAAGGGACAACAGATAATTTGGAGACAGTTTGGCTGCTTGGTGGTGGCAGAGGTGGTATATGTGTCCATAAAGTAGGGTAACTACTGCTTACCACAGTAAGGTGGTGTTCTTTTTTGCTCATATAACAGTTCTATGTGAGTCTAGGGCAGGGATTGGCAAATTACAACCCGTGGTCCAAATCCAGCTTGTAGCCTGTTTGTGTATGGCCCATGAGCTAAGAAAAGGTTTTACATTTTAAAGAGTTGCAAAAACAAAAACAAACAAACAAAAAACCACAAGGAAGAATATGTGGCAGAGACTGCCTGTGGCTCATAAAGCTTAAACTATTTAAATCTGATACCTTACAGAAAATGTTGAGTAATCCCTGCTCCAGGAAGAAGTGAGTCGTTTTCCTCAGGGATCTAGGGTCCTGCCAGCTCTCAGCTCTATGATGGGGAAAGAGTGGGGAAGACACTCCTGCTTCTTAAAAAATCTCAACCCACAGGTGAAATGCATCATTGCCTGGATGCAAGGGGATAAAAAGGTAGCCCTTGGCTTTCCCTCTCTCCTCTCTTATATCCTACTTCTTTACCTTTCCTTCAGCTTTTGAGAAATAAGAGAATATCCTTTCAATGTAGCTAATCTGGGCCTGAAACAAAGCCCACAGGTTCTGGCACCCTCTCTCTAAGCCATGGATCAGAGAGCTGAAAGTATTAAAAAGTTAATACGTGCTCTGTACCAGGCCCAATGGTGGATGTTGAGGGGGGCATCTGTACCAGGCCCCAGGGTGGATGCTGGGGGCACCTGCTCTGTGCCAGACCCCAGGGTGGTTGCTGGGGGAACCTGCTCTACACTAGGCCCTGGGATGGATATGAGACATCTGTATCAGGCCCCATGGTGGATGTGGGGCCACCTGCTCTGTACCAGGCCCTGGGATAGATGCTTGAGGCACTTGCTTTGTACCAGGCCCTGGGGCAGATGGCGGGGAAATCTGCTCTGTACCAGGCCCTGTGGTGATGCTGGAGAAACCTGCTCTGAACCAGGCCCCAGGGTGGTTGCTGGGAGCATCTGCTCTGCACCAGGCCTCAGGATGGATGCTGGGGTACCTGCTCTGTACCAGGCCCTGGGGTAGATGCTGGGGGCAACTGTACCCTCCACCATGGTTCCTAGGTCAGAGCAAGTACCCTGTGCATTTGTTTGCTTGACCTGCATACAAGTTGGGAGGAATGAGGTAAGGAAAAAGGCTTCCTAGTGAAGACAGCACTATCATACTTAAGTCACAGCTAAAAGGACAGGTAAGATTTAGAAAGAATAGTAAGAATTTATAGATAACACAACCAAGCTAGTAAATTGCAGACCCAGGGCTTGATTCCAGAGCTGTTTGGCTCTAAATCTCATTCTCTCCAGGACTACGAAAAATAATGAATTTTTCAGAGAATTTGACTATGAAACTGTGTAACACATTAAGTCAAGTCAAACTGCTGCAGCATCTGTGTGCAGTACCTCCACTGAGAAGGGTGATCCTTGTTTGGAGGCTTACATTGTAAGCGAGGTTGCAAATGAGATAAATGGGTGGGAATTGCGTCCTGAAATTTCCTTCAGCCAACAGAAGCATGAAGTGTCTGGGGCTGCAATGTAATTATGTGAGAGGAAGCCAGTGTTTACAGACTGCCCACTGTGGGGATGTTAGGCATGGTGAAGACGCACGTGGAAATCTGAAGACTTTGAACTTGTTTATTTCTGATTCTCTATCTCCATATGCTTTCAATGCCAGGAATGCTGAAGCCAGAAAGAACTTGCTTAATTATTTATAGGGGAAAGAGCAAGGGCTTTAGACCTTGGCAAACTTGGATCCAAATTCCAGTTTAGGAATTTGTGACTGTAGCAAAACACTATTTCCTTTTCTCCAAAGGGTCAGAAATAGTAAATAATTTGCCCAAGTTACACAACTAGGATGTAATTGCTTTATTTATGTTACTGCATAACCAAGCAGCCTAACACTTAGTGGTTTAAAGTAACAACAACAATCAGTTATTTAGCTCACAGATTTTTAGTTTGGGGAAGGCTCAGCAGGGAAGGCTGGTGTCAGCTTGGCCAGCTCAACTGGGGGCTGAATGATCTATTTCTCAGACAGCTTTTTCACCTGCTGGCATGCTGGCGGTGGCTGTCAGTGGAAGCTTGGGCAGGGCTGAGGGCTGACAGACTTAGTTTCTCTCCACCTAGGCCTTTCCACAGGCTGCATAGGCTTCCTCAAGCTATTGTGACTGGGTTTCAAGAAGCAGGAAGAGGAAACTGATTGTTTCCAATCCTGGGCCTGGAAACTGGCGCAGTGTGACTTCCATTTTATTCTGTTGTTAAGCAGTCACAGAAGCCAGATGCAATGGGAGTGGCCATAGACCCCACTTTTGTTCAAGAATTTGGAGCTGTATTTTAAAACTGGCACAATAAATGGAGATATTATATTTTTTCATTTAATTCTAAAATGAGATAGGAAGTCATCTCTTTGGAACTCTTTTGTATTATCTTTTTTTTTTAATGGGATTATTTAGTGATTTACTCATGGTCACATATTTCAAGTTGATGTTGGAACTCAAATTCAACCCCAGTGTGGATTCAAACCCAATTATGTTGATTCTATCTCTTAACAGCCATGTTCACTCTCCTACTGGCATTTCCTCAGTTAAAGCCACCATCACTCCATGCTATACTCGCAACAACCTTCCAACCCAGCCTTCCTGCCTCCTATCTTTTTCATTTTTTTGACATGAAGTCTTTCTCTGTTGCCCAGGCTTGAGTGCAGTGGTGCGATATCGGCTCACTCCAACCTCCACCTCCTGGGTTCAAGCAATTCTCCTGCCTCAGCCTCTCAAGTAGCTGGGATTACAAGCCAAACATGTGCCAACACACCCGGCTAATTTTTGTGTTTTTAGTAGAGACAGGGTTTCACCATGTTGGTCAGGCTGTTCTCAAACCCTTGACCTCAAGTGATCTGCCTGCCTCAGCCTCCCAAAGTGCTGGGATTACAGGTGTAAGCAACCATGCCTGGCCTAGGACCTTATTTATCTAGTTTCTACTTGGCATCATAAATGATGATAACACCTTATAATTATTTTCCCATAAATTTTCATTTTTAACAGTTTTTATTTTAGGTTCTTTTTTCTGGATTCTCTGATACATCAAGTTCCATTGCAATTAGGTCATTTATTTTTGTGAGATTGCTTCTTAATCTATATCTTCTTAATCTTCTTACATTCAACTTTGCCACATTTTATAATTTCCTCTCCCTCTTCCTTTTTTGTCTTTCCATCTCTACCTCTTTCTGACTTGCTCTGTATCTTTCATGCTGGAGTTTGACAGACCTGTATTGTCATGGGATCAGAACGTGAAATATCAGTCCCTCCTCTAGACATATTGAAGCCCAACCTAAAATAATGTCTTTCCTTTTCCTTTATTTCATTTTGGCATCCTTTTCTTTTAAGGCATCATTTGATTGATAAATATTTAATGAGTATGTATATGACAATTGATCTATGACAGTTGTCAATTGACCTGTGCCAATGTATTCATTCACAAATTTATACTGGTAGCATTCAGTATATAGAGGTGGGTGAGAGCCAAGAATATTCTCTCTACACTTTTCTACTTGATTACAAAGAAAAAAAAATCTCAGATTAAATATTACCCACACTGAAAGTTTGATGAGGTCCGAGCTCTTTCTCCTTTTAGGTGTTCTTTTTTTCCTCCTCATTATTTAAAAAAAAAAAATACTTTTAAGACAGAGTCTCACGCTTTCACCCAGGCTGGAGTGCAGTGGTGAGGTCATAATTCACTGCAGCCTCGATCTCCTGGGCTCAAGCGAAACTTCCACCTCAGCCTCCCTTGTAGCCGAGGCTACAAGTACATGGAACCACGCCCAGGTAATTTTTTAATTTTTTTGTAAAAATGGGGTCTCATAATGTGTCCCAGGCTGGTCTCAAACTCCTTGGCTCAAGTGATCCTCCTGCCACAGGCCTGAGCCACTGTACCCAGCTCCCTCCTCCTACTTAAAAAAAAAATTGAAATATAATTCACATAACAAAAACTCACCATTTTAAAGTGTCCAACACAATTCAGTGTCTAATATCTTTTTTTAACTGAGGTAAAATTCACATAACATAAAATTATCCATTACCCATTTTAAAGCGTGCAATTCAGTGACATTTAGCACATCCACAAGGTTGTGCAACCATCACATCTATCTAGTTCCAAGACTTTTTTGTCACCCCAGAAGGAAACTCTATAGTTGTCCGACAGCATCTTATCTGAAATGTTCACTCAATACAAATGTGACAGCATTCTACCAGTGGGGTTTAGCTAACCTAATTGGAGTCAGACCAGACAAATTTCTTAAGAAAGCAGCTGAACATAGGACTATTTGGGAATGAAGCCAAAGGTGCCATTTTGAAGGGTGTAGATCTCTGGGCTTACCAGATTCTTAGAACCTGTTCCTGTAAGGGTAGTGCCTGGTTAGTATTTATAACTGATGTATGCATTTCGAATATAATCATTTCACTAAAATTTATTTCTCACATCATTTATGGCAATTGACAAAGCTTCTTGTGTTGATCAGAGAAAAAGCTACTGAGGCATTTTGTTAGCCACTTCTGAATTGTGAGCTTCTGATAGAAATTTGCTAAACACTCCTGGAGTATACATTCTTAATTAGGTTAACTGACCACCACCCCTAGAGGGTAGATTGCATCTAACAGACTCTTTCATATATATCATATTGTCCACGTTGAATAACCCTGGATTTACATCATATGCGCAGTTAACTTTTGCAACTTCAATTATAAAAATTGATCAAAAGTGAGAGACAAAGAGAATATTTAAATGGAGCTCTTAGAGAGCCTGAGCCGCAGGTCAAGCTTGAAATGGCAGCCTGAATCCACTGTTCCCACAGTTGTCCTCAATTACCTTGTCATCCTCAGTGTGTGAGCAGGATGCCATATTAAGAATGATCCCAATGGTTAAAGATATATATTATTCATACAACATGGCACCTAAGCATAACGAAATGATTTTAACTGGTCTTCAACTGAGGAAGCAGGCAGTCATCTGCTTCAACATGGGAGAAAAATGGGCTGTGTTTTACTTACTGAGAGGCACAGTTTTCTAAAGTAGTTAAGGAATTTTCAAGGATATTTTTGACTATCTCTGAATTTTGCCATAACTGCTTTAGAATCCACCTGTCTTTCCCTTCCTTATTCCCTACCGCCCCCATACAAGATGAGTCGATGAGTCTAGCATTGGACTAGGCTCCTTGAGGTTCCCAAAGTGTAAGGTAGGGTCTCCAGGGCGTTGGAAGAATTTCAGATATGCCTGCTTGAATTGCCTGAAGGCAAGAAATCGTCAGGACTAACAGTCAGGATAATTTTATGCCAGAACCAAGGCAGCTTTGTGTTATTGTTAATGGGAAAAAAATGACAAAACTTATTCATCTTGTGAGAAAGAATATTTTGTCTCTATAACACATACATTTAGAATCCCACTGTGAAATCCCAAAGGCAGACTCTAGTTCAGTTTCTGGTAGAGCTGAACGATGGATGTATTACTTGAATATCATTTCCTTGTTCTAACCAGATGGTGATAAAAGTATAAAATAATCTTTATGTATTGTATCTTAGATCGTGTATCCATTCGCATAGCTGATATATAGAATGTCTTCTTCGAAAAATTCTCTCTACTTTTTTCTATATTAACAAAAAGTATACAGGCAGCTGCTTTGTTTATTTTAAGTTTGCTGAATTTTCTTTTTATTTCTTAGTTTCTAATTACGATTCCAACAGGTATTATCTTTTGATGCCTATTTGGAAGAGGAAGTACCTGATAAAAGCCAAACCAACTACAGAATAAGATACTATAAAATCTACTACTATCCTGAAGATGACACAATTCAAGTAAATGAACCAGAGGTGAAAAATAGTGGATTGCCTCAAGGTATCTATTTAAAGCCGATTTATGGTTCTTTCACTTCTGACTTCTGCTTTTATATATTGTCTGTCTTTAGCTTTTCAAAAGACTGCATGCTACTGCTTAGGCTGTCTAACCTGCTGGCAATGGTGAATATAAACATGCCATTAGCGTGTAGTTATTGATGGTGACTTAACCAGCTTTCTACCTTCTGCACCTCAACATTGGCCGGGTCTCTCACTCCTCTGTGGCATACTTGTATGTTTTCAGGTACTGCTCTGGTATGAGTACACTCTCCTGTGTCTTTGATTTTTTTCTTCAAAGCCTTTGGTCTCCTTGCTGTGAGCAGATTACTTCTTTCACCACACTATTAGCGGAGAAGAGAAAGCTGTTCTCCACGTAGCTTCCAGATTGGCATTCTCTTCTTGAATTTATTGTTATTTGTTTCAACTACCCCCTCCTCATCCTCATACCTGTTAACTACAGACTTCGATGGTACCTCACCAGAGAGTCATTGTTTCTTCACCCTATGTATGCCAGTCATCTTTGTCCATACTCCACTCAGCCACGGATAAGAGTTAACTCTGTGATGTGGCCACCAGAGAAGCTAATCCTAGGTTGCATTAAGTATGGCACAGATCAGTGGAGTGCCTGATTTCTTCTGTTTGTGCTGTGGGTCTTTCTCTTGGGATGCTGCTGAGTTCTGGATGACTTCAGGGGGCAGAAACTACAACGGCGAAGGAACTGAAAATTTGTCATGTGGAAGACAGAATAGCGAAAAGGGATATTTGTCTGTAATGGGGAGACACAAATGTGTTTGATAAATGTGCTCAGGAATCTAAAGGGCTGTCACATGGGGTAGGGGTGACCTTATTTTCTGTATCTTCATGGATGGGATGTAGGGGTCAGAGTTTAAGTCAGTAAGAGGAAGAACTTTCTGGCAGAGAGCTGCTAGAAGTTGTAGTGAATGGACCTGGATAGGGTTGGGGTTAGGGGTCTGGTATAGGGGCGGAGGAGAGGAGAGTCACAGATTTGTTTGTTCCCTTGTGCAGACAGATGGCCCTGGGGGCAGGTCAGGGTTGTTTTTCACTGACATCTTGATAGAAGTATGAGAGGATTTGAGTGGTCGCTGGTGTAAATGACCTTTCAGGGTACTTTGTTCCCTGAGGAGTTATGATTCTTGGGTGTGCTGTTGTTTCTTTGCCTTTTAGAGTATTGCCACCTCCAGTATCTCAGGCTCTGAAATTGCCTTCTCTGACTACAATCTCTACTCCTTTTACTTTCCCCACTTGCTCATAACTACCATCCCTGTTCTTAATTCTCCTAGAAAAACATATCCTGAATATGTCCATGTCTTTCCATCCCCTTCACTACCATCCTCACCCAAACTACCCTCATCTCTTGACTAAAGGAATGGAATAGCTGCCTGACATGGTCTCCCTGTTTCCATTCTTGCTCCTCCTCCTCATACAATCTCTTCTCTATGCAGCAGGGAGAATGTTGTGTGGGATGTTACCTGGATGCAGTGGTGGCCTCTGAGAGTTATACATGCAGGCTCTCCCAGAGGCCACAAAACAGAAGGCTCATGGATCACATTAAAATGCATGAATCACATAATGCATTAGAGTAATTTAAAACATATGATGAGAAGCAAGAGGGAAAGAGATAGGGTAGGTTCACACACTTGGGACAGTGTACAAGTAGGCAGAAGGACCATACTACCTGAATCCTGGGGCCAGCAATGGTTCTGTCTCTGTTTCACTACCCTTCCCTGCTAGTAATATGGAGACTAGAATTGAGGTTCAAGCAAGGAGAACCATAGACAGAAGGGGCCTTGGACTGAGGGCACACACTTTCTCCATTGGAGAGTTGCAGGGAAAAGTATGCCTGGCCATGGCTGTAGCTTGTCAATAAGCCTGCTGAATAGTCTTGGGTTTTGTTTCTGTTTCTTGGGCAGAGGTCACATGGGGCCAGAATGGGTGTCTCCAATGAACGAGTGGCCAAATTGAGGCCTCATAAATATTGGGTGCTCATGAATATTTAGTGTCCCTTATATATTTAGCATATCATGAATATTTAGAGTCCAGGTGCCTCATGTATATTTAAGACCTACTGAAAATTAGTTATCTTTTGGTTTTTCTAACCCTTTCTTTCTATGTTTAACATGCTCGTGCTCTACTTAGCCTACCTACCTATCGTTATTGAACACAACTCATGATTTCTGCCTACGTTGACAAATTTTGCTTACTAACTAGTAACCTAGGCCTGAGGGCTTTGTATTGATATACCACAATGAATTCAAGGGGGAGAAGCACGGATTTGAGGACCATGGGCTCTGAGAATAAGGTTGTCATGCAACCTCATTAAGTGTGCAAAGGGCTTCCTTCAGTGCTCATGGGATTGAGCTTTTTCTTAGAGCATGGCTTCATTGTGTCTGGTGGTTGGAATGATGAATTTGGAGCCAGCCAGCATTGCCAAGGAGTGTTTGTTGGATGCCTACTCTGTGTCAGGCACTATGCTGTGTTTTGGGAAAATGGACAAAAGGATTGAGTCCCATCATAGCCCAATCTCATGGAGCAATAATAGGCCACCAGATTGGAGAAGAAAGGGAACAAGGCCACCAGTCCAAGAGTTTTGCAATTATTCAGGCTAGAAATGCTGAGTGTCCAAACCAGGACAATGATGGTAGGAATAGAAAATTGGGGCAGGATTTGAGAGACATTTGTTGGCAGAGTTGATAGGCATCGGCCAGTGATTAAATACAGAGAGTGAGGAAGGGGAATATCTAATGAAAAAGTGCCTATGTTATCATTATCTCATTTAATCTCCTGATAACCATGTAAAGTAGTTATTGTCACTGTCAGCTTTTACAGAAAAGGAAACAGGCTTAGGGAGGTAATTTGCTCAGCCTGTTTTGCATCGCTCTAAAGGAATACCTGGGGCTGGATAATAAGGATTATTTGGCTCACAGTTCTGCAGACTGTACAAGATGCATGGCACCAGCTGCAGAAGCTGGTGAGGCCTCAGGAAGCTTTTACTCATGGTGGAAGGTAAAGGGGGATCAGGAGTGTCACATGGCAAGATGGGAAGCAAGAGAGAAAGGAGGAGATGCCAGGCACTTGTTAACAATTAGATTTTATGGTAACCAATAGAAAGAACTCACTCATTACTGCCAGGCCAGCACAAAGACATTCATGAGGGATCCACCCCCATGACCCAAACACCTCCCAGCAGGCCCGACCTCCAACATTGGGATCACATTTCAGCGTGAGATTTGGAGGGGACAAATACCCAAACTATATCAGCCTCAGAGGGTCTCTGTGGTTGAGGAGATGATGATAGCTTTATAAAGGCTAGGAGCACAGAGCAAGAAACAGGATTGGGGTTTGAAGCTGGGGTGTGTTTGTTTCAGGGCATGAGGCCTTTGAAAGGGTGTTAGGACATCTGTGTGGTAATATCCCTCCACACAGGTGGAAACTTAGGATGTGTTTTCAGGAAAAATGTCAAGACTAGAAATGGAGATTGGGAATCAGAGGTGCCCAGATCTTGACCAGGCAAGAGAAAAGCCACCGATGAGGTGGAGGAAAGCCACCGATGAGGTGACGGAAAGAGAAAGAGAATTCAATGTAGTGTCTCTGCGTGGTTTTACTAGTGGTGGGAAAAGAGGAAGAAGATTGGTATGAGGAGGCAATACGAACTGTCCTCATTGTTCTTTGTGTTCTGACACTCTGTCCTCTCCCTGGTCATTTTATTTGGTGAATTTATGGCTTAATGGGAAATCTTTCAGGAAATATGGAAATGCCTTAACATTTTTAAAAAAAGGTTTTCACAAATTTTAAGGTTAAAAATATGATATTTTATTTTATAAAGGGACAAGAGGTTATAGATTCTTTAGGGTCATTTAAACATATATAAGGCAGTTTTTAAAGATTGGCAAGAATGCATTAGGAAATGGTTGAAGATTATTTAAGAACATAGAATTTACAATGTATAATTTCTGTGGACATCTGTTTTACTTATGTGTATTTGATTATGTAACAGTATTGCTGTAGGAAAAAAATATTTTCTTATAGGTTCTTACTTAAACATTTTGTTCTGATATTCCCTAACTAAGCTCTGCTTATTTTCTGATTACTTTCCCACCATGACACCAAACTTGCACAAATGATAGACTGGAGGTCACAGGACACTCCAAGCCTGGATTAGGGACTTGCATTATTATATTTTCATTATTACCTTTCAGGTGAAAGCTCATAATCCTGTAGCTCACTGGTCCCTGTCCAGTTCATCTTAGTTTTATTAAACTATCCAAGAAGAAATACGAAATATAGCTTCTTTTAGAATCTTGGAAAGGCTTTTATTAAGACTTTTCAATGCTTTCAGACACTTGATTTCAAATCTCACACAGGCAGATTCCAAAAGCAAGCTGAAGGTAGTCATAATGATGTACTTGAAAATCATTCTTGTGGAAGGAAGGAGGAATACTATCATAAAGGCTCAGAAAAAAAAAGACCTGAGTAAAAGATAATTTTAAAGTCTCTGGAAATTTTCCGAATTTTTAATTGGCTCACTGTGGTCAGGATACTTCCCTGTGTGAAGACACAGCTCAAGAGTTGTGTATAGAATACACAGTAATCACACTGTGTAATGACATTAAATTTGTCAGCAGAGTAGAGAAATTTGGAAGGCTGTAGCAAATCCTGTAGAAAGCAAACACAAATAACCACTCTGTCACCAAGCTTTGTTTAGAGAGAAACCAGTCCCTCTTGAAATATTTAATGTGATAATTCTAGTTAAGGAAGGTCTGTTTGGACTGCAGATAGTTTGAAAAATCATTTAAATGCCTTCTTCAAGCTTTTCCTTTTCTTTCTTCTTTTTTTTTTTTTTTGAGATGGTGTTTTGCCTTTGTTGACCAGGCTGGAGTGCAATGGTGTGATCTCGGCTCACCTCAACCTCCGCCTCCCAGGTTCAAATGATTCTCCTGCCTCAGCCTCCCAAGTAGCTGGAATTACAGACATGTGCCAGCACACCCGGCTAATTTTGCATTTTTAGTAGAGACGAGGTTTCTCCATGTTGGGTCAGGCTGGTCTCTAACTCCCGACCTCAGGTGATCCGCCCGCCTTGGTCTCCCAAAGTGCTGAGATTACAGGCGTGAGCCACCACACCTGGCCCGAGCTTTTCTAAATTAAGCAATTGGAAAAAAGAAAACACACTTACTGAGCCAGTGGTTCAGACCTCAGTGGGACAGGGTAGGTAGTGTTTCTTTCTGTTGTGACTTGATTGGCCTGGGCCTGCTTTCCATGTATTTAGGCCCTGGGAAGAGGCGAATGGTCAAGTTTAGGTGCTGCGCAGTGATGGTGTTCCTTTCGCTTTCATAGGGTTTTGATATTTTCCAAATGAACTTAGAGGTCGGATGCACTTATTTCTTGTGTACCTGACCATTTGGAAATGAGTGCAACTAGAGGAATTATAACCCTCCCTGCCCTCTTTTAGCTGCCTCTATTATCATGTAATTTTTTTAGGTGGGGGAGTTTGGAATCAGCCAGAAGCAAAAGAGGCATCCATTAGCATGGTACCAAAATAGGAATTCATGCAGCTTCTAATGAGAACAACATATTTTTAATATTCACGAATTCTTGTTGGCAAGGAGATTTGTGTGTGCTATGAGTCAAGAAAGTCAGTGTTGCACTTCAAGGCTTGCTTTCATTTCTTGCCAGGACATCACTCTCTTTTTGGTTAGATGTGTTATATTTATAGAATGTGTTGCTTTTCTGCTGGAATGTAGTTAAAAAAACAACATTGTATCAAGCCAAGAATGTCAGAGGTTAACCCAGTAGCTTTACCTCTAATTGTCTGTCAGAATAATTGTCAGTTAAATACACCAAGTCCAGACTAATCTGTGCTAAAGAAAGGATAATGGTTAGAAATGTGCCATGATTTTCTGATATGGTCTATACCAGTTGTTCTCAGAAGTGATCATCAGAATCTCCTAGCTCACCCCAGAATTTTTTTCTTCTGTAGACATGGGGGTCAAGAACTGGCTTCCCCATGGTTCTTAGTGCATCTTAGTTAAGAACACTGATTTCCACTAATGACTTGTTTTGGCCCCTTAATAAGGTAGTATTTCTTATATATTTTTTAATACTCTAAGATAATCTACTTGACCGAGCAAATGTAATCACAAAATAGAAGTTAGTCATTCATATGCCATTCACTCCTATTGGGCATATACTATATGTAGGTACTATATCCCATAAAGTGGAGGAGGGGTGGTGGGAGGGTTGCCAGGTAGAGTATAAGATACCCAGTTATTTTTGAATTTCAGATAAGCAATGAAATTTTTAGTATAACTATGTCCCAAATATTGTATAGGACATAGTTATACTAAAGAATTTGGCTGGGCATGGTGGCTTACACCTGTAATCCCAGCAATTTGGGAGGAGAAGGTGGGCTGATCACTTGAGGCCAGGAGTTTGAGACCAGCCTAACCAACATGGCAAAACCCTGTCTCTACTAAAAATATAAAAATTAGCTGGGCATGGTGGCACATGCCTATAATCCTAGCTACTCAGGAGGCTGAGGCAGGAGAATCGCGGAGGGAGAGGTAGCAGTGAGCCAAGATCACACCACTGCACTCCAGCCTGTGTGAAAAAAAAATAAATAAATAAATAAAAAAAAGAATTCTTTGTTGTTTATCTGGAGTTCAAATTTAACTGAGCAGCCTATATTTTAATTTGCTAAACATGGTAACCCTAGAGGGTAAACACTGGGGAGGGAACCAGGTACTTGAGAGATCGGAGGAGGAAAAGCCAATATCTACTAGAGAAGCTGGCATTTGATTGGTACCTCAAAAGTTTCTCTAGATAAAGATGGAAGAGAAAGGCAGAATAGTCAAAAGGAGCAACATGAGATAAAAGTGGTGGGACAAGAAATTGGGAAGTGTTTGGGAGCAGATCATAGATTGAATAGGGAAACCTGGGCAAGAGGACATTAAAGCACCTGTCATTTTGGTGCGTATTCAATGGCTAAAGGGGAGATGCATAGGGTTACTATTTCTTATTGTGAGCAGAAATGTGGAGTTTTAAGTTTCTTATTCTTTTGCTGCGAGATAGGTGCCAGGTTATGTATATAAAAATAGTTATTCTTGTGAAACCAGAACTCTAAAGGTGACATTTTAGAAAAACAAAACTGTAATAGTCATTTTAGTGGTGGAATACAGTAAGCAAAAGAGGAAGAAAAGACACTCTGTTGTCTGATTGTGGTTAAGGCTCTTAGTATTTTTAGGGCACAAACTTGTAAATGTGATGACAAGTGGCAATTGCAGTTATATCTTCATTTACCTAAGAAATATCTGCCTCTAGACTTGGATGTACTCTGGATGTACAGCATTACTAAAATGAAATTAACATACTTAAATTAAAATAGAGGTGACCCAGATGTGGTGGCTTATACCTGTAATCCCAGCACTTTGGGAAGCCAAGGCAAAAGGATCACCTGACACCAGGAGTTCAAGACCGGTCTGGGCAAAAAAGCAAGATTTTGTCTCTACCAAATATAAAAAATTAGCCAGGTGTGGTGGTGCATGCCCGTAATCTCAGCTACTCAGGAGGCTGAGGTAGGGAGGATTGCTTGAGCCTGGTAGGCTCAGGCTGCATTCATCCACGTTTATGCCACTGCACTCTAGCCTAGGCAATGAAGTGAGACCCTGTCTCAAAAATGAATAAATAAATAATAAAATAGAGGTGAGAGGTTGGAGTCTTAATTCTGGAAGGTCAATTCCAGAAAAGTAAATGTAGTGGTATGAGCAAAGATCTAAGGCAATTCCCAACTGAATAACATGAAAACACATTAAACATAAATGGATATATGGTCACTTTGATCTAAACCACAGGGAAATGTTAGAAAGTTAAAGCTTACAGAGTATAGCCAGATAACAGGGCTTTTACAAAGGAAGAGAGATGTAAAACATGGCGATGAGGAAAAGCTGGAAAGCAGACATCTGATCCCTGGACATGTGTCCCAATTGTCTTTATGGGGTAGTTAAGATAAACACGTGAAACTTTAAAGGGCAAATGCAGTGCTTTAGTTGTTTTTCTGGTTTTTAACAATATCCTTATTTGTCCACCTTGATGATTTCACCTGCTCTTCAATGTGGGCCACGGACACATATCCTGCCCATTTCTTTGATATCCCAGAACAAAGTCCTGCTGATGGAGTTTGTGCCATGTATCATGGAAGACTAAAAACACATAAATCCCGATAATTAGAAATTTTAATTCTCAAAGGACACAGTTGAGAAATCTTAAGAATATGTTATTGAAAGCTCTCATGTGCAACTGTACATTTCAAATGGCCCACATTGGTTTTCTGATTAGTATGGAATTGTGACATTAGATTTTTGGTTATCAAAATTTTATTAGTGTTAAACCTGCCTTTTCTTTCTAACTCACGGATGTCCGGGACTCTTTTTTGTCACCAAGAAGAACTTCTCTGGCCTTTTCTGAGAAGCATCTAGCGAGAGAAGTGTGGAGGCTAAGAGATGGAAGAGTAGGGGAAGGGGGCCTGAGATCTGCAGGCTCCTGGGAGAGACAAGTCACCTGATGGGGCAGGCCCTGCAGGATGCATTGCCACAGCAGTGGGTGGGCATCTCTGGAAATTTCCCCTTAGAGCAGAGAGAGACTGTTCTTTCGGAAGAGCAACTCCATCTTCTCTCTTTTCTTTTCACGGTGGCTGGTAGCTCTGTTATTCATTTCCCTCCTGTTATGCCTATGGCTTTTCCTCCTCAAGTAATATGTAGCTGCAGTACAGTGAGATACAGCTCAGTGCAGACTATGGAAAGTAATGGAATTTAGTTAGAGTCTGAAAACCCAACTTCAAGATCTTTTACTGCCATTTGTTAGGACATGACCTTGGGCATGGCATTTAACCACTCTGAACTTTGGTTTTCTCATCCTTAAACTGAATATTCATATTTCATGTATTATCTGTCTTACGTAATTATTGAGGATTAAATGAGAATATGTAAATGAAAGTTTATCTTAGGGCTATGATGATGATTGTGATTAGTATTATTTAAAAGCCCCCAGTGGGTGAACCAGTTTTTCTCACCTAGAAAAATAAAGGATTCCTATTCAAAGTCTTACTGAACAAAAGTCAGCACTAACTTGCTTATCTGAATTTTTATAATGAAGTAAAAATACAAGATAGATGGAATTTTTGAAGAAGCTCCTGACTGTTGAATAATTCTTATACATTTTAAAAACTGTCACAATATAAGTATTTTTAAAGTGGTATATAATGGTTCCTGAGAATACCTGAAATGCCCATCCTTTTATACATGTTGAAGTATGCAACTTGTTCTAAATGTCTAATCTTGAATGATTAAATAATTTGCATACTGTTTTCAGTGCTATGAATTAAAGGGTAATTGAAGTATAATTTTTTGCAGTAAAATTATATCATCTTTTATGTAGTACATTTAAAAATATTCTAGGCCAGTTCTAATTTTATAGTTTTATTATTTTAATTTAATGCACCAAGTAATTAAAAATTGCTGCAAAGAAAAGAAGCTGAAAATGATTTTAGTTAATTTCCCCTCAACAGAGTGAAAAGATGATAAGTGGAATAATGGAAGAGAGCCCAACACAGTTCCTGGCACATAAAGATATTCATTAAATATTCCTTAATGAATAAGGAATGACTAATTCCTGAAGTGTCTCTAGACTTTGAGAAAAGGCACCATTCTCAGTGCTGTATAAAATACAAAGACGATAGGTTGACATCTTTTTATTAAAATACCTCCATGCAGAGTTCTCACAAGCCAATTTTTATTGAATCATTAGATCCGCAGTTTGCTCTGCTTTCCTTTTCTCCTTGTTCTTGGAGTAGATTCTCAGGCCTAAGTCAGTTACAGATATTGAGAGACAATTCTCCATGGGTATCATGCATTTCTGTAAGGCACTGACTTCTCTTTGTTCTGGACTATCTCTTCAAGGATGTTTATATAGCAAGTAGCTGTGGAAGACAAAAAATAGTCTCTTGCTCTGGAGCAAAGTATAGGTTTGCTTATAGCCTTGGAAGATAGAGGCTTAGTGTCTCCTTCCAGAATAAAGTCTAATAAAGATAGTAGCTCCCTCTGAGACAAAAGCAGGGATGCTTATTGCTTATTATAAAAGATTTGGGTTCCCTAAGCTAATGGTTCCTCTCCTATAATGTAACCCATTGCATGTGCACATGTTACTTGGCCCTTACTGTGTCATCCTGTGGGAACTGGGGCTTAGGAAACTGGAGCAAGAAATGCTGATGTTCAGGCTGCTCTTGCTGCTGTTGATTAATAAACTGCCTTTTGTTTCTGACCAAGACACCTCTTGTTTTCTACCAGCATCCGTGAAGCTATGGAAAGCTGACTTGTCATCTTGCAAGTAGGATAAAATCTGAAACCCTAAACAATTCTTTTTGTTTGTTTGTTTGTTTTGAGACAGGGTCTCACTCTGTTGCCCAAGCTAAAGTGCAGTGGTGTGATCATGGCTCACTTTAGTCTCAACCTCCTGGGCTCAAGCAATCTTCCCACCTTTCAGCCTCCCAAGTAGCTGGGACCACAGGTGAGCACCACCACACCCAGCTAATATTTTTTTAATTAATTTTTTTTCTTCTGTAGAGACAGGATTTTGCCATGTTGCCTAGGCTGGTCTTGAACTCTTGGGCTCAAGCAATCTGCCTGCCTTGGCCTCCCAAAGTGGTGGGATTACAGGCATGAATGACTATGCCTGGCCCCTAAACAATCCTTGATAATAGATTGCACCAATATTTGGGTAACTTAGCTGGTATGGTGTGGTATAGTTGGTACACTTATGTAGGCAAGGAACCCTTTTACCTCTAGTGGCTGACCACTCTTTTGGATATACGTAGGGACGCTGGGAACATATTAAGAGGAGAAATGAACGGGCATCAGGGTTGCAAGTAGAAGATGGGATGAGACCTAGAGCTTTTGGCCCAGAGCACTGGCTAGAACTATGAATCCTCTAATAACCCTCATTTGAGGTAGTGGTTCAGTGGAGGTGGACAGAGGCTATATAGAGGAAGGAGGAAGAAAAATAGGTTGATAGGATTACGTGAAACTTCACAGCAACTGAAAATTATTCATTGTTATTGAAACTTCTAAGTCAATGTTGGCACCTATCATTCCAAAGCTTATTAGTGTTTGTTTTTTGAGACATGAGTATGCATTTTTGTGAGCATTATTGCTTTAATGCCTTGTTGAGGGTGCTCATATTGAGTGATTGAGTGCTTGCTGGTGGCTGAATATGAACAGGCTTGTTCAAGGAAAAGACATGATGGCAGAGTCTGGTACTTTTGGTCACTCTGATTATGTCCCCTGTCCTTCATCTCCCATCCTCACCCCAGTCTTTATGGTTTATTAAAATACTTCCCTACCACCACTTAACGCAACTCTAACCACATGCAAGGCTGGCCACAGAGCTCTGAACCTCCAAGTCTCAGCTCCTTCCGACTCCCTCGGAGTTGGAACATACTAATGCTGTTTCCTAGAGTGAGCCCTTTGCCCAGTTTTCTGTCGTGGGAAAGTATTCCAGGTTGTTAGTGAATGTGCTATGTCTTCTTACTTGTTAGCCGCGTGATAAAACAATTGTATTTTCTTTCATGCCATAGGGACTTCTATCCGGCGTCATCGGATTACTCTCCCGCCTCCTGATGAGGATCAGTTTTATACCGTGTATCATTTTAATGTCGGCACAGAGGTTGTCTTCTATGGCAGGATATTCAAGATTTATGACTGTGATACATTCACAAGAAACTTTTTGAGGAAATTAGGAGTCAAAGTGAATCCACCAGTACAATGTCCGGAAGATCCTTACATTAAGATTCGGAGAGAGGTAAGGAATTGATGTTCATTGAGTTCTTGTCTTCAGAATAAGAATCCCTTTGGAAAAGGTATTTATACCTATATTTTCCAGTAAAGGGTATTTATACTCCAGATGCAGATGTGAAAGAGCTCTTAGGGCCATAGTTACTCAAGTTATTTTGTTCTTGTTTGGGCTAGAGGGAAGGCTGAGTGTTAGCAACAGAGCAGGAATGACTTCCTCACTGCCTCACCCCAATTCTCTCTGCGGAGAGTCTCCCTTTCAGAAGTAGGAGTCTTCAGTGAACTGCTCAGGTGAGACAGTTTCTAGGTACCTACAATTGGGTTTGTGGTCACTGATGGTATATGAGTTGTATCCATACTTCCTTGGCTTGTGTTTTTGCATTTTAGTTGCCTAACTCTGGCTAGAAAGATTTTTGCTTCTATACTAGTGATTTAGTGAACCAAGACTTGGGTACACCTTTTGTCTTCCTCCTAGGAACTCCCAGATCCTCTTAGGGTGGCATTGGATGCCAAGATGCTCTGGAAGAATAAGGAGGACCATGATTCTGGTGTACCCCCTTTAGGAAAGGATGTTTATCTACAAAGTATAACCCCAGCTAGTGTAAGGGAGAAAAGACTCAGTATTTTTAGTATTATTTTTTTCTTCCTTTTTTTTTTTTAACAGTCCCTTGGCCCAAATTTTGTTTTCTAGAAGAAGAATCTGAACACTCAAAGGGGTGGAAGGTGATACACCCAGCTAATCTCCTTGCTGGGACTGCATTGCAAATTTCTTGACTCTTATCCTGATTTTCATCATTGTCATTTGTTTCTTTTTTCCTTTTCTATTGAAATGTGATTATACACAGTAAAATACACAGAAATTAAGTGTACAGTTGGATCACTCTTAACAAATACATGTACCCCTATAACCTACCCCCAGATTGAGATGTAGAACATTTCCCTCCCCCCAGAAAGCCCCTCCTTGCCATGTGTTTTGTGAATCAATCCCTCTCCCCACCATAGACAACCGCTGTTCTTATTTCTCTCCCCATAGATGAGTTTTCTCTGATTTTTATTATTTTAAAACTTATAATTCATTTCCTTGTAGATAGATAACAAAATTTCCTATAGAGAGGTAACGACATTCTTTACTTGTAGAGAGGTAACAAGGAAACACAATTTCCTTGTAGAGAGGTAACAAAATTCTCTTTTGATTCTGTTTTGATCTCTTTTTAAAAGCCACATGTAGGATCATTCATCTATTCCTGCCTCCCAGCCCCAGCAGAATTATTCTTTAATGTTGTAGGCATATAGCCCTCTGGAGAAATATATATATATATATATATATATATATATATATATATATATATATATATGTAGTTGATCCTAGAATATCTAAGGTGAAATGCCTGTATATCGATGTACAAAGGGATTTTTTTGGTTTGGATTCATTTTTATTTTTTCCAAATGCCATAGATGAAAGAGTCTAGATAAATAGAAAGAATTTAGAACCAGCAGAGAGAACCTGAAGGAAATGGATCCAAAAGAATTGCCACCCTTTGCATATGGCTGCACTCATTCACTAACAGTTGGTGTTATATGATAGTGATTGTGAATGATGATGTATTATATGAAATCATGCAGAGCACTGTGGGATTTTATAGGTTTATAAAGAGAAAGATCTTTTTTAAAAAACTTATACTTTAAGTTCTGGGATACATGTGCAGAACGTTCAGGTTTGTTACATAGGTATACACATGCCATGATGGATTGCAGCACCCATCAACCCGTTATCTACATTAGGTATTTCATCTAATGCTATCCCTCCCCTAGCCCCCCACCCCCCAACAGGCCCTGGTGTGTGATGTTCCCCTCCCTGTGTCCATGTGTTCTCATTGTTCAGCTCCCACTTATGAGTGAGAACATGCAGTGTTTAGTGTTCTGTTTCTGTGCTGGTTTT
>CAUYLG010000782.1:0-15791 GCA_963573385.1 Cacajao melanocephalus
TGCTGAGCTCCCAGGCCACTTGGGAGGGAGCATCGCTGCGATTCTCCGGCCCAAGGGGTCATGAGTCAGCTGCGGAGCCCAAGCTTCCCAAGGGCACCCCTCTGCTGTGGCTCAGCGTGGGGACTGGGTGGGGGGCATTTGGGAACTGCATGGAAGGGGGTGCGGGGTCGCGGGACAAGAGGGCGCACTGCCCACGTGTGCCCTGGCTGGACTCAGCAGCACTCCGCTTTGGTTTGCAATTTCGGGGTTGAGAGTGCAAGCCTGGGTGGAACGGGGCGGGGAGGGGCGCCTGGCAGGGAGAACGCGTGTGGCCTCCGTTCTTGACCGTTTTATTCCAAGGGGACAGGTCGGGGTTTTTATTTGGGGGCCTGTTTGCCGAAAGACTTGAGGTCCCAGACGTCTGGCCTCTGCCTGCGCTGGCTGAGGGTGGAGGGCGTGGTGGGTGGCGGCTGGGAGCGGCAGGTATAAAGGTGTAAATCATAAATGAACCATTCAGAAATGCAGCCCGAGCGCTGGTCGCCGGCAGCTCTCCAAGTCTCCATGGCTCAGGCCCGAAGGAGAGGGGTCCGTATCCCTCCTGTCGTCCCCTCCTGGGCACGTGGCTTCCGGGCTGCGGACAGAGCCCACCTGCTGCACAGTCTCTGGGACGCACGACCCAGTGAAATGAGGCCGCTGCAGCCCGCAGGGCTGCCTGGCTTTGCGCAATGGAGTCTTGGGGAGCTGGCATCCCCGGGAGAGGCCTGGGGAGCTGGTGTCCCTGGGGAGCTGGTGTCCCTGGGGGAGAGGCTTGGGGACCTGGTTTCCCTGGAACAGTCTTGCGGAGGGGGTGTCCCCGGGAGAGGCTTGGGCCAGCTGGTGTCCCGGGGGAGAGGCTTGGGGACCCGATGTCCCCGGGAGACGCTTGGGGAGCTGGTGTTCCCTGCTTGGGGGCGGTGGGGTGAGCTGACGTCCAGACCCTGAGTCCCGGCAAACAGAGCGCATCTGGAACTCCCTGGTGGGCGTCCCGCTGTGAACCCCACTCCGATGCGCTTTGCGGGGAGCTGTTTGGATTCTCCTGACCCGGCTGCTCCCGAAGGCAGTGCCAGCTCTGGGCCGGGGTGGCGGGTGGGGGGGTGCGGGGGGCCCGGGGAGGGGAGAGGACAGTCGGACGGGGTGTGGTCTGCAGAGTGCGAGAAGGGGCGACGCTCCCCAGGGGAGAAGAGACGCGTTGGGGGGTTTCCAGGGGGGACGGGGAGGGCCCCCCAGTCCGTGTCCTGCGCCCTCACCGCGCCCGGGTCCGCTCCGCAGGTCCAGGCTCAGCTGCAGCTGGAAGGCGTGGCCCACGCGCACCCGCACCTGCACCCGCACCTGGCGGCGCACGCGCCCTACCTGATGTTCCCCCCGCCGCCCTTCGGGCTGCCCATCGCGTCGCTGGCCGAGTCCGCCTCGGCCGCCGCCGTGGTCGCCGCCGCCGCCAAGAGCAACAGCAAAAACTCCAGCATCGCCGACCTGCGGCTCAAGGCGCGCAAGCACGCGGAGGCCCTGGGGCTCTGACCCCAGCGCGCCGCCCTCCCCGCGGTGCGCGCCTCCGGACCCTCGGGCTCCGCGCACCCCGCCTGCACCGCGTCCTGCACTCGACCTCCCCTTCGAGCTCGTCCCACGGCCCGGAGCAGCCGCAGCCCTCAGTGCTTCTGCACCCCGGGGGCTCCTCCGCGCTCCTGCAACCCGGGGGCTCCTCCGTGCACCGGCACCCGCGCGCTCCTGAACCCCGGGGGCTCCTCCGCGCTCCTGCAAACCGGGGGCTCCTCTGTGCACCGGCAACTGCGCGCTCCTGCAACCTGGGGGCTCTTCCGTGCTCCTGCAACCCGGGGGGTTCCTCCGTGCTCCAGCACCCGCGCGCTCCTGCAACCGGGGGACTCCTCAGTGCTCCTGCAACCGGGGTCTCCTGCACCCCGGGGGCTCCTCAGTGCTCCGGTACCCGCGCGCTCCTGCACCCCGGGGGCTCCTCTGTGCTCTGGCACCCGCGCGCTCTAGCAACGTGGGTGCTCCCGCAAGAGACCTGGGGAGGGGCTCTTGGGATGGTCCACGCACGACCCAGCCAGACCCTCGCGGACATGGTGCAGAAGGCGCAGGGGGTGAGCCGCGGTGCGCCCTTCCCTGCCCCTCTCCAAGGCCCCCCGTGCGTCCTGGGACCCTGGAGAAGGGGAACCCCACCTGGCTGCGTCTTCCTCCGCTAATACCCTGTATGCATGCGGCTAACTACACACGTTTGGAAGATCCTAGAGTCGAGGAAACTGCAAGGGTCCCGGGGCTGGTCTCCGAGGGAAACGCGGTTTCTTCGTGGCCAAGGATTTTCTTCACTGCCATATACACCCTCCCTCATCCAAGGAGCTGCAGAACCGGTGTGGATGTGAATGTGGACTTTGGAACCCCAGGAGGCAGGGGCTGGGTTCCCCTCCACCGCCCCCCATCCTCCCAGGCAGCAATAAGGAAACACTTCTCTGGCTGAGGCTGAGGACGTGAACCGGGCTTGGAAGGGGAGGGGAGGGAGACTCGAACCTCCCACGTTGAGACTCACACCTTCCGGGGACCTGAATGAGGAGCATGAATTCCGCCAACACGGCAGGCCCCACAGCGCGGGAACGGGCCGGGGTCCCTCGTGCCACCGAAGAGGCGACTTGACAGCTTTTTCCAGTATTTGATTCCCCATCGACTGGGTTTTTGGGTTTTGGTTTGGTTTTTTTTTTTTTTTTTTTCTTTTTTTTTTGCTGATTTACAGAATTCAGACGCAGATGACTTGCCCGAGACACGGACGCGTGGTTTTAAGGTATAAATACTGGTGCAGCATTAACTTTAGTGACATGGAATGAAGTGCAATATTATAAATATTATAGATTTAAAAGAAAAAAAAAATACTAGCAGTGCACTCTTGACCCCGTCAGCGTCTGAGGTGTGAAGGCATGACGTCTTCTCCAAGCGCTGGCCGCCCGGCCACTCAGGGCCCGTTGCACAAATCATGGCGTGGACATTGCCCTGGGTGCCGTGGAGGTGTCGCTGTCTCTCCAAAGGGGTTAACAGAGACCAGGGGGTACCGGGGTGTCCGTTTGGTACACGGCCTGCTTCTGCTTGGGGATGGCAAACGCCAGGGAGACACTCACTTTGAAGGTTTTTGCAGATGTACGTGGTTCCAACTTTCAGGTTCAGCTTTCTTTCTCCCCTACTCCATCTTCAGCATTCTCCTCGTTTTTTCTCCCTGTTTGCTTTTCTTTCTTGACACAGAGTCTTGCTACGTCGCCCAGGCTGGAGTGCCGTGGCGCGATCTCGCCTCACCGCCACCTCCGCCTCCCGGGTTCCAGCGATTCTCCTGCCTCGGCCTCCTGAGTCGCTGGGGTGACAGGCACCCGCCACCACGCCCGGCTAGTTTTTGTATTTTTAGCAGAGGGTTTCGCCGTGTCCGCCAAGCTGGTCTCGAACTCCTGACCTCAGGCGATCCGCCCGCCTCGGCCTCCCAGTAGGCCCCCAGTTTTATAAACGTTGAACTGCAAGCTGCCATCCCAGCTGGCATGGCGTGGACACTCCCTTGAAATGAGCTGACTCAGAACATTCAGGGTTCTGCAGCCAGGTGTTGGCAGACCCACTTTGCATATTCTAATTGGTTTTCTGGGAACACAGCAAAGGCTTCATGACCTCCGGGAAGATGTATCTGCATGTTTTACGTGAGTCACCCAGGCCTTTGCAGAGAGACACAACGTTTCTCTTCTTCCTAGCCAACCTTTAGTAACGTTCAGTGGTGTTACTTCCAAAATATCCCTTTACTGTCCCGGATTCAGCCTTGGTGGTTTTCTTTCGTAGCTTCTCATATTGATACTTCTCCCTGACGGAGGTGGGGAGAAAAAAAAAAAAAAAAGAAAACTATTTTTCCTCCCACATAAGAGAACATTTTTTTTTTTTTTGAGATGGAGTCTCGCTCTGTCACCCAGGCTGGAGAGCAATGGGACCAGCTCGGCTCACGGCGACCTCCGCCCCCCGGGGTTCAAGCGATTCTCCTGCCTCAGCCTCCCTAGTAGCTGGGATGACAGGCACCCGCCACCACGCCCGGCTCATTTTTGTATTTTTGGTAGAGACGGGGTTTCACCATGTTGGCCAGGCTGGCCTCGAACTCCCAACCTCGTGATCCGCCCGCCTCGGCCTCCCAAAGTGCTGGGATGACAGGCATAAGCCAATGGGCCCGGCCTAATTTTTTGTTTATTTTCCTTGAGACACAGTGTCAATCTGTCGCCCAGGCTGGAGGTCAGTGGCACAATCTCAGCTCACTACAACCTCCGCCTCCCGGGTTCAAGCGATTCTCCTGCCTCAGCTTCCCGAGGAGCTGGGATGACAGGCACCCGCCACCACGCCCGGCTAGTCGTTATATTTTTAGTAGAGACGGGGTTTCACCGTGTAGGTCAGGCTGGTCTCGAACTCCCGACCTCAGGGGATCCGGCCGCCTCGGCCTCCCAAAGTGCTGCGATGACAGGCGTGAGCCGCCGTGTCTGACCTCAGAGAACAGTTTCTACCTTGTCACTGAGCTGAAATGCAGCTACCTTTGGACCTGTCTCATTTGTATCTTCTGATAACTCTTCACACAAACCAAAAAGCCCCTTCAACATTTTTTATTTAAACAAGTTAGGACCACGGTAAAACGCCAGAGAGACAGAAAGAACGCACAGTCGGTATTTTTAAATCACCGGCCGTTTCTTTTTCCCCAGGCATTCGAGAGTTTGCCTCATTCCAACAGTTTTCCTTTTAAAAAGCTGGGAATTAAAAAAAAAAAAAAAAAAAGACATAGAGAGTGTTTTATAGTTAAGCTGAAATTTTTCTTTAAAAGAAGAATTGCATTTTGAATCTTCGAGACGTAGCTTCATGCATCAGAGTATGTAACACTTGGGAAAAGTGCTTGGTAAGATGTGTCCATCCCTATATATTTTTTTCCCCCAAAACGGCTTAGAGTAGTTTTGAAAACTCAAAATGTAACCATCTGTCATAATTTCCTCCCAACAAAAAGCTCACTCCACGTGAGTAGAAAGACACATGCCTGGTCTCAGTAGAATCTGAACTTTTTTTTTTTTTTTTTAACCTTTTTTCTTTTTGAGACGGAGTTTCGCTGTGTCACCCAGGCTGGAGTGCGGTGGTGCGATCTCGGCTCACTGCGACCTCCGCCTCCTGCGTTCAGGAGATTTTCCTGCCTCAGCCTCCTGAGTATCTGGGATTACGGGTACCCACCACCGTGCCCGGCTAATTTTTTGTATTTTTATAGAGACAGGATTTCGCCGTGTTGGCCAGGCTGGTCTCAAACTCCTGACCTCAGGTGATCCGCCCACCTCAGCCTCCGAAAGTGCTGAGATGACAGGTGTGAACCACTGTGCGTGGTCTGAATCTGAAGTTTTAAACTAGAGTTACTGGGCCGGGCACTGCGGCTCATGCCTGTCATCCCAGCACTTTGGGAGGCCGAGGCTGGCAGGTCATAAGGTCGGGAGTTCAAGACCAGCCTGGCCAAGATGGTGAAACCCCGTCTCTACTAAAAATACAAAAATGAGCCGGGCGTGGTGACGGACGCCTAAGATCCCAGCTACTCGGAGGCCGAGGCAGGAGAATCGCTTGAACCCGGGAGGCGGAGGTTGCCGTGAGCCGAGATCGTGCCACTGAACCCCAGCCTGGGCCACAGAGCGAGAGTGTGTCTCAAAAAATAAAAATAAAAAAACAGTTGCTTACTGTTCACTCTGCTGGAACGCTTGAGTGTCCGGGCCTGCCAGGAGGACCTTCTTGCTTCAGTTTGATTTCATCTGGAAACAGAGCCAGGCTTCACCCTCACAAAGGGGCCCCCGAAACCGATGCAACCCAGAGAACTGTGTGCGTGGGAGTGCGTGTTTCCGTTGAGACCGGCGGTGATTTGCTTTTCTTCCGGGAGAGAACTCGGGTGACTTTCTGTCGTGTGGATGGGCGGTCGCCGAAGGAGTGTGGGGTACATGTGTGCCAGCTGCTTCTTTCTCCCTGAAACTCCGAGACAGAAGGAAATGAGGAATTCAGCTTCGGCCGGGAGCAGTTGTCGCCACCAAGGCCCTCTTCTTCTCTCCCTCTCTTTTTTCTTTCTCTTTCGTTTCTTTCTTTCTCTCTTTTTCTTTCTTTCTTTCTCTTTCTTTCTTCCTTTCTTTTTCTTTCTTTCTCTTTCTTTCTTCGTTTCTCTTTCTTTCTTATTTCTTTCTTTTGTTTCTCTTTTTCTTTCTTTCCTTCCTTCCATCTTTCTATTTCTTTCTTTTCTCTTCTTTCTTTCCTTCTTTCTTTTTCCTTTTCTCCTTCCTCTCTCCTTCCTTCCTCTCTCTTTTCTCTCTCCTTCCTTCCTCCCTCTTTCTCTTTCTCTCTTTCTTCCCCCTCTTCCTCCCTACCTCTTTTCTTCCTTCCTTTCTCCCTCCCTCCCTCTTTTCTTCATTCTTTCTTTTTCTTTTTTCTCTCTCTCCCTTCCTTCCTTCCTTCCTCTCTTTCTTCTTTCTTTCTTTCTTTTCCTCTCTCTCTCTCTCTTTCTCTCTCTCTCTCTTCCTTTCTCTCTTTCTCTGTTTCTTTCTTCCTTCCTTCTTTCTTTCCGTCTGTCTTGGTGTGTCACCCAGGCTGGAGGACAGCGCTACCATGCTGGCTCCGCACTGCGACCTCCGCCTTCCGCGTTGAAACGACTGACTCTTCGTGCCTCAGCCTCCTGAGTAGATGGGACTACAGCCACCCGCCTCCAAACCTGGCTAACTTTTGTATTTTTTAGTAGCGACAGGGTTTTGCCATGTTTTCCAGGCTGGTCTTGAACGCCTGATCTCAGCTTCCCAACGTGCTGGGATGACAGGCGTGAGCCACCGGGCCCGGCGTCCTTTTTCCTTTTCTTTTTTTCTGGGATATTTAGGAAGGACTGGGGAGATGAGGACGTATGAATGTGATGTGTGTGGGTTTGGTTTCCTGGAAGGCCCTGCGGAGACGCGGTCGTGTGCACATTTTGTGGGAAAATGGCACCTTCCTCCCCACAGGGTATGAGAAACGGAACTGATCGGGCGGGCACACGTTGGCGGTTCTCGGTGCTCTCTGCTGAAAACAACGTGCTTCTCAAAGTCACGCTGCTTTCCCAACAGCTTTCTGGGGAGCTTGCTGGCAAAGCAGGAAATACCCCTCCGAAAGTGGACCGGAGTTGGTTTGTGAGATGCGTGTGAGCCTCCAGCCTCAGCGTGTTCATAGGAATTCGTTCCTGGTCGAACCTGAAGACGTTGGGTTGAGTCCTAAGACGTGTTTTCTTTCCCCCACCAAAAACTTGCCCAAAGAGCCCACGGAGGTTTGAAACTGCCCGGTCGAGAAAAAGTCACTTATATGTTCGTTTGGCTTTTGAAGTCTCTTTCTGACATACCCATTTCTCTCTCTCTTTTCTGTGTCTGACTGTGAATCACCCACAGGAGAAGAAATTGGATTTATTGGATGCTGGTATTAGATTAGCTTTCTCCGGCCGAGCCTCCAGCTTGGGCATAGTTTGAAAAGGTTGGCCCCTTGACATTGCCAAGACTTAGAAAAATGCACCTTCTCTGGTGGGGGTGGGGAGTGGAGAGGGGTGTGACTTAAGCAGCCGTGATGACAAGGTCTCTAGGGTGTGGGTTTCTTGTCCAGCACGGTGAACAAGGAGGTGGGAGAGATTCCGTGCCTGTGCCATTTACACGGATAAGAGGAACATCCAACACCCATTTTTCCAATGACAAAGTTAGTGTGATGGGCGTGGTGTTTCCTGGTGAGCATCATGCTTCGGTTTTGTGCGGTTTTTTTGTTTTGTTTTGTTTTGTTTTGTTTTTTGAGAGAGAGTCTTGCTCCGTCACCCAGGCTGGAGTGCAGTGGCACGATCTCGGCTCACCACAACCTCCGCCTCCCGGGTTTAAGCGATTCCCCTGCCTCAGCCTGCTGAGTAGCTGGGATGACAGGCATCTGCCACCACGCCCGGCTAATTTTTGTATTTTTAGTACAGACAGGGTTTCACCGTGTTGGCCAGGCTGGTCTCGAATTCCTGACCTTGTGATCTGCCCGCCTCGGCCTCCCAAAGTGCTGGGATGACAGGCACGAGCCACCGCGTCCGGACAGTGTTGCTCTTTAAATTTTCATTTTGTTTCACTTTTCAACGGTGGCACGGAGTCTCCTGGGTGCTGTCGACGAAGATGATTGAGTCATTTTGAGACACCCCCCGTCCACCAAAAAAAGGAATAAATGGGAAAAGAGATCGACTTTTAAAAATGACAACTTTTTTTTTTGGCTGCTCCAGAGACACGCTGTCACACGAGTGACCTCTCCACCTCTTCCAACGGCAGCCAGACACCCAAACTGTCCCATTAGCTTGGAAGCATGAGTTCCTGTCTTTGTGAGCGTCTATGGAATCCACAGAGAATGGGCGCTTAACCCCAATGAAGCCAGGATGGTTTCAGGTGGCCGCTAAGCCGTGCTTAAGATGCTGAGCTTTCAAAAATGTTTCCCTGTGAACCAGCACAGGCCAGGCACGGCGGCTCACGCCCATCATCCCGACACTTTGGGAGGCTGAGGCGGTAGGGTCACCTGAGGTCAGGAGTTTGAGACCAGCCTGGCCAGCATGGCGAAACCCCGTCTCTACTAAAAATATAAAATAAGTAGCCGGGCGTGGTGGAGGGCGCCTGTGACCCCAGCTGCTCAGGAGGCTGAGGCAGGAGAATCGCTTGAACCCGGGAGGCAGAGGCTGCCGTGAGCCGAGATGGTGCCACTGCGCTCCAGCCTGGGCGACAGAGCGAGATTGTCTCTCAAAAAATAAAAATAAAGAATAAGCGGAACTCTCTGGTTCCCTTTAAGTCCAGTGGTGTTTTTTGTTTTGTTTTGTTTTGTTTTCTTGGGGAGCCGGGGAGGATGAGGTACAGAGAGTCCAGCTACACGCATTTCAAAGGCACTTTGCTGAAAGTCGCCTCTCTCTTCCAGGTTTCTGGGGAGGTCTGGGGTGAGGAGAGAGGTTTTCGGACGACACGTTTGATATTTAAAAAGAAAAACCGAAAGTGGTGCCTGATTTATTGAAGAGAGTTAGCTTAGTCAATACGCCCCTGTTTTCAATACGCACGGATAACTTGATCCCATGTATAAATGCTTTATTGAAATTTGCTATTTAACGGGAACTCGGTGAAGGAACGTAGAGAATTACCAGGTTTCGAAGAGATGAAACATGCTATTTATTGAAAGGGGAAGAGTTTCACGGATTCAGCTCGTGGCGCGTATGGGTCCCGCGGGAAAGCCGTTACGTGGCTGTGTTATTTATTTTTTTCCTCGGTTGAAAATTCACAAATATGTACTATTTTAATGACGTGGAGTGTAAATTTGACACTGTCTCGCATTTATTTTTATATTTCTTCAGCCTGTTGCTCTTTCTCTGTCTTATTATTTTTTCTTTTCCTTTCTCCACGTGTGAGGGGCCTGTTAGGATCTGCCCCGTGGCCGCGGCCGCGTCTGGGTTACGTATACAAGACACGTCTGTATGTACAGGGCTTTTCAGGGATGGCTGCGAACGGAACGAAATCACACACCGTTTACCCAACCAACAGGTTTAAGATGTGTGTCCCTCGGATATTGTGCAAGTGGGGGGTCGGGCAGAGCAAAAAGCAGGCTGGCGGTTCTTTCTCCGGCGACTACCACACGCTCCTAAGGTTTAACGCCGTTTTGTGGCGTTCCAGCAACAGAGTGTGTTTTGTGAGGCCCTGTAGGATGAATGTACATCTTGTAAAACCGAGCTATAAATAAACTTATAAATATTTGTATTCAAGTGTTAAAAAACAACTCTCACCTCTACCCTGAGGACAGGGCGATTGGAGAGACTGCGGAGTCCAGGCCACGGCTGGAAACACAGCGTCGTTCTTTTTCCTACCGGTGGACAGGGGTGCTCCCTGCATTTCTGGGGGGTCCCTGGGGTGACCCCCCCGAGCTGGGGAGGCATCTTTGACTCCCCGTCGTGGTTCGATGCCACGTCCTTCTTTTAGTGAAATGTACCTTCCGGCTTCTCAGCCACGTTCCCCCAGAAGGTGGGGAAAACGAAGACGAAAAAGCTGTGATTTGAATCAAGTCACGCGTGCTCCAGATGCAGCCGGGCGGCTGCGAGAAGCCCACGTCACCCTTTCATTTTGTCCCCCCCCTTTTTTTTTTTGAGACGGAGTCTGGTTCTTGTCACCCAGGCTGGAGTGCAGCGGTGTGATCTCCGCTCACTGCAACCTCCGCCTCCCGGGTTCAAGAGACTCTCCTGCCTCAGCCTCCTGAGTAGCTGGGATGACAGGCACCCCCCTGTCATTACGGCTCATTTTTGTTTTTTTGGTAGAGACGGGGTTCCGCCACGTTGTCCAGGCGGGTCTCGAACTCCTGACCTCAGGCGATCCGCCCGCCTCGGCCCCCTAAAGTGCTGGGATGACAGGCGTGAGGCACCGCGCCCCAAGACTTTTATGCTTTTACTTTTCATTTCGTTTCACTTTTTGGCGGTGGCACGAATCCTCCCGGATGCTGTTGCAACGACGATTCAGTCATTTTAAGACCAAAAAAAAAAAAAAAAAAGAGCAAATAAATGGAAAAAGAAACGGGGTTTTAAAAACGACATTTTTGTTCTTTGTTTTTTGGCATAGGTTCTTCTGTCTTTATGTAAAGGAAAGTTCATGACTGGATTTGCCCAGGCGGACTGGTTCGCAGCTGTGATAAGAAACACATGTCAGCTGGGGGGACGTGGGGGAGGGTGAAACCACCCACACGGATTCCTCCCTGCCGTTCCCGGCCGCGCAGGGCCGGGGGGTCGTTTCGTGGCCAGGGCGCAGGACCCACCAACAGGTGAGCGTTTCCAGCAGTGTCCACGGGCCCTGACTCTAGGCTGATGCTTCTCTGGACGCTCACTTCTTCCTGCTGACCCACGGGCCACAGAAGGGCTTCTCAGAGGCCACGCGTCCACACCATGCTGCAAAGTCCAACTTGCAAGTTTTTTTTTTTTTTTCTGATCTGCCTGGTGCAAAACACATCTCAAGCTCAGATATCTGTTCACCCAGCCTGTCTGGCTCTTGCAGGACAGGAGAAAGTGGTGTTTTCTGTGTGTAGCACTCGGGGGCTCTGGCTAAGCTGTGGACACTCTCAGAGGAAGCCCCCGGCCTTTTCCAACCTGTGTTTTCTTTTTTTCTCTCTTTTTTTTTTATTTGCAAATGCAGGCACGTTCGGTCTTTTTCAGACGACCCTCGTGGCCTCAGTGAAACGATAATCCGCACACTTATTCCATAGCTAAAATGTTCAGTTTTGGTCGGGTGTGCTGACTCACGGCAGGAATCCCAGGATTTTGGGAGGCCGAGGCGGGTGGATCACCTGAGGTTGCAAGTTCGAGACCAGCCTGGCCAACATGGTGAAACCCCGTCTCTCCTAAAGATAAAAAAAAAATTAGCCGGCCATAGTGACTGGTGCCTGTCATCCCAGCACTCTGGGAGGCCGAGGCGGGAGGATCCCCTGAGGTCAGGAGTTCGAGACCAGCCTGGCCAACATGGCGGAACCCCGTCTCTACTAAAAATACAAAAATCAGCCGGGCGTGGTGACGGGTGCCTGTCGTCCCAGCTACTCGGGAGGCTGAGGCAGGAGAATCGCTTGAACCCGGGAGGCGGAGGTTGCAGTGAGCTGAGTCTCAAAAAGAATAAATAACATAAAACAATAAAATGTTCAGCTTTTTTTTTTTCTTTTAATCAGCAATTCCCTAGTTTTATGGGATAGGGGTTCAAGTATGACACTTTATAAAATCATTTTAATGTAATTTTATATAAAGTGTTTCCTAGAAAATTAAAAACCACGCCCATTTTGTTCGGGAAATCCGTTCATATGGTTTCACACGGTTTCAGAGATCCTTTTCTTAGAAATAGATCATTTGTTGCCAATTGTAATGAACCTCTTTCAAAAAGGAACCCAATCTCCCCGGATTTCTCTTCCACGTCTTGGTGCTTTTTTGGGTATAATTCAATCTGAAAAATTCAGTGTCTCAGCCCAGAATTTCTTTCTGATTTTTCCATGGATTCTCCTGCAGACTTCTCTGGATTTGACCACATTAAAAAAAAAAAAATATATATATATATATATGTATTTTTTAACTTGTTCAAATGGACACAGTTTCAAGATGAATGAGACCTTTGAGTTTCCAGGTTAACAGATTCTTGCGATCAGTTCTCAGATTCCGGAATTAGACACAAAAACCCATGGACTCAGCCTCCTGCAAACCTGCCCTTCTGTTTCGGAGGCTTCTGTAGGTTTAAGACTTTCATGTTTCACAGCAGAAAGTGCGGGGATTTAGAGAAAAATGCAGGCAAAGCGAAAACAGCGACGGAAAGCGCGTGGATACGCTTTCTGAAGCCTTGTGGAGCCGTTCTTGAAATAATAATAGTTAGAAAGGTGTTTTCAACTTCGCAAGCATGCTTGTATTGAACCGATAAGATAGAAGACAAAGAGAAATAGTGTAGGTCGTCTGTGCTGCGCGTTTTCCAAAACCCACGTATTTTAACTTCTTTTGTTTAAAGTTAGAGATTCTCAGAGTTAAAAGCGGAACTTCTGTCACCAAAAGTAATGGCCAAAACCACAATGACTCTGGCAACAGACCAATAAGAAAAATACCGGCTGGGCGACGTGGCTCAGCCCTGTAATGCAAGCACGGTGGGAGGCCGAGGCGGGCAGATGTCTTGAGTCTGGGAGGTTGAGACCAGCCTGGGCAACATGGTGAGACCCCCCCACATCCCTGCAAAAAATAAAATGATTACCCAGGCATGGTGGTGCACACTTGCCGTCCCAGCTACTCAGCAATCCGAGGCCAGAGGATCCTTTGTGTTTTTAACTTTCAGTTAAAACTTTTTTTGAGATGGAGTCTGGCTCTGTCGCCCAGGCTGGACTGCAGTGGCGCAATCTAGGCTCACCGCAACCTCCGCCTCCCGGGTTCAAGCGATTCTCCTGCCTCAGCCTCCCGAGTAGCTGGGACGACAGGCACGCGCCACCACGCCCGGCTCATTTTTGCATTTTTACTACAGACGGGGTTTCACCATGTGGGCCAGGCTGGTCTCGAACTCCTGACCTCACGTGATCCGTCCGCCTCGGCCTCCCATAGTGCTGGGATGACAGGCCTGAGACACCGCGCCCGGCCCGGAATATCGACGTAATTCTGAATGCTGAGGGGGTATAGATCCCCAAACCCTTTCTTCACACTGCTGACTAATGTCATCAGTTCCTAAATGTTACAGAAGGACATGCAGACGTTTGTGTGTTACATGTCAAGGAACCATTAGGGACCAGAGTATTTTACTCTGAGTAGAGATGGTGCATCTGCCACGCCTGTGCCACCAACACGTGGCACCTAACTTTCACGTTCAGCGTCCACGTTTCTTCTTCTGATCTAACGTAAATACAAGTGATGCTCTTCCGAAACGATGCTGCAGCAGGAGGCCCACTATTCGTGGTGCCCTGGGGCTCGCTTGCAGCAGCTCAGCTGTAGCTCACCTGCAGCAGCTCACCTATACTTCATTGGTAGCTCACCTGCAGAAGCTCACCTATAGTTCACCTGCAGCTCACCTGCAGTTCACCTGCAGCTCACCTGCAGAAGCTCACCTATAGTTCACCCATAGCTCACCTGCAGTAACTCACCTGTACCTCACCTGAAGCAGGTCACCAGCAGAAGCTAACTTACAGTTCACTGGTAGCTCACGTACAGCAGCTCACCTAGAGCTCAGCCGCAGAAGCTCAGCTGTAGCTCACCTGTAATAGCTCACCTATAGCTCGCCTGCAGAAGCTCACCCATAGCTCACCGGTACCTCATCTGCAGCAGCTCACGTATAGTTCACCTGTAGCTCACCTGCAGCAGCTCACCCGTCGCTGTGGGGATTCTCCTTGGCGTATTCAAGGGTTATAAACAGAAGCAACAGACAGCCTCACCACGTGGTCTCAGGCCGGAGTACCACGTCTCCACATACAGCCAAACTGCCCCCTTTTGCCTAACCACTGTTTCAGATGGTCCTACAGAAAAGAAAGCTGTGGGCCGGGCACGGTGGCTCATGCTTGTCATCCCGGCACTTTGGGGGGCTGAGGTGGGCGGCTAATGAGGTCGGGAGTGCGAGACCAGCCTCATCAAATGAAGAAACCCCATCTCTACTAAAAAAAGAAAAGCATCCGGGCGTGGGGGCGGGCGCCTGTCATCACAGCTACTGGGGAGGCTGAGGCAGGAGAATCGCTTGAACCCGGGAGGTGGAGGTTGCCGTGAGCCGAGATGGCGCCATCGCAGTCCAGCCTGGGCGACAGTGAGAGTGCATTTCAAAAAAAAAAAAGGAAGGAGAAAAGAAATAGATAAAGAGGGAGACAGAGACAAATGAAAGAAAAGAAAAAGCAAAATTAAAAAAGAGAGCCAGCCCCCAAATGCATATTTCTTTGGAGAAGAAGTTTCAAAAAGCAAATTTAATGTTGTGTCTGAAACTCAGCGGCGTACGCCGTTTCTCTCATACCTGTTCTACCACGTTTTGGGCGTCTGGGGCTCCCAGAAGCGGGGGTTCTGAGCCTGTGGCTGGCGGGGAAATGGCACAGATAGGTGGGGTCCCCGCTTCCAAATCCTCCCAAGCGCCTGTGTTGACTCAGGCGTCCCGTCTGCTTGGGTGTGGGTTTTCCCTGCATCTGTCCGGAACCTTCACAGCTTCGCAGAATATCCTCTTTCTCAACACGGACAGGGGAACAGGAGAGGCGTTTTCTGGGTTGTTTTTGTCATCACGGAGCACTCTAGACTCACACGTGCTCACGACCTGATTCATTCCACTCCCGGGCACAGAGGCCTCGCCTGATCTTCAGAAAAGCGTTTTCATTCATTTTTCTTTCTCTGTGGCGATGTAACTCACATACCCCACTGTACCGTGACCGGGGGGCTCTGAGGATATTTGAGACGTGGAGGCAGCCGGTATCACTGGTACACCCTCCGCAACGTTTTTATCCGTCTAAGAAGAAACGCTGTGCCCACCCAGGAAACACTCTCAAATGTCTCCACTTACCCCGGTCAGCCGGGAACCTGCTTCCCATCTCTCTACACCTCGACCCCGACCTCCGGTGATCCGTCCGCCTCGGCCTCCCAAACTGCAGCGGTGACAGCCTGAGACAACGCACCCGGCCTCCGCCCTGCACGTCTCGTCCCTCCTCCTCCCCGTCTTTTCTCCCTCCTCCTCCGTTTCCCTCTTTCCCTCTCCCTCCTCCTTCATCCCCTTCCCCCCTCCTCCTTCCTCTTCTCTTGTTATAAAACAGGGAGCGCCAATTACTTCAGCCATTGAGGAAGACAGTGTGGGATTCCTCCAGGACCTAGACGTAGAAATTCCGTGTGACCCAGCAATCCCATGACTGGGTGGACACCCAAACGATTATAAACCGTTCTAGTTTAAAGACACAGGCACACGTGTGTTCATTGCGGCACTGTTCACAACAGCAAAGACCTGGAACCAACCCAAATGCCCATCAAGGATAGACTGGATAAACAAAATGTGGCACATACACACCATGGAATACTACGCAGCCATCAAAAAGGAAGAGTTCATGTCCTTTGCAGGGACATGGATGAACCTGGAAACCATCATTCTCAGCAAACTCACAGAAGAACAGAAAATCAAACACCGCATGTTCTCACGGATGGGGGGGCTGAACAATGAGAACATGTGGACACAGGGAGGGCAGCATCACACACTGGGGTCTGTGGGGGGGAACTAGCGGAGGGACAGCGGGGGTTGGGGAGGTCGGGGAGGGATCACATG
>CAUYLG010000783.1:0-62962 GCA_963573385.1 Cacajao melanocephalus
TTCTCTTGCTGATGAGGAGCTGCGATCCCCTGTAGGAGGAGAGGCATTCCGATTTCGGGTGTTCTCAGCCTTTTTGCACTGGTTTCTTCCCATTTTTGTGGATTTATCCACCTGTCGTCTTTGTAATTGCCGACTTTCAGATTGGGTCTGAGTGGAGGTCTGGCTTGTTGGTGATGAAGTTTTTTCTGTTTCTTAGTTTTCCTTTGGCGGACGCCCCTTCCCCACAGAGCTAGGCCTTCCCGGGTTCAGCTGTGCTTACTATGAAACTCTCAGTCCTCAGCGCTTCCAATTGCTGTTCTCCCTGTGGGCATGGGACCAGCGGAGCCTGACTCAAAGGGCACCCGGTCGCATATACTCTGCACTGGGAAGTGCCGTGCCGCGCCGGCCAAAAGAGTTGTGCTGGCGACCCGTGTGGCTCCTCCGCCAGGAATCTCCCAGTTTGTGGGCAGCAGAAATTCGTCTGAAATTGCGGCGTCCACTTGCTCTCTGCGCTTTCACTGGGAGCTACAATCCTGAGCTGTTGTTAATTGGCCATCTTGCATCTCTCCGCCTGGTGATGAAGTTTTTTCTCTTTCTTAGTTTTCCTTTGGCGG
Source organism: Cacajao melanocephalus (assembly GCA_963573385.1). NCBI lineage: Eukaryota > Metazoa > Chordata > Mammalia > Primates > Pitheciidae > Cacajao > Cacajao melanocephalus. The sequence continues at coordinate 594 of CAUYLG010000783.1, forward strand.
ACGCCCCTTCCCCACAGAGCTGGACCTTCCCGGTTCAGCTCTGCTTGCTGTGAAACTCTCAGTCCTCAGCGCTTCCAATTGCTGTTCTCTTTGTGGGAATGGGACCAGCCAAGCCTGACTCAAAGGGCACTCCGTCCCGTATACTCCGCACCGAGGGGCGCCGGCAAAATAGCCGCGCCGGCCAAAAAAGTCGCGCTGGCGACCCGTGTGGCTTCTCCGCTGGGAATCTTCCGCCGGGAATCTTCCGGTCTGTGGGCAACAACAATTCGTCTGAAAGTGCGGTGTCCACTCGTTCTCTGCGCTTTCACTGGGAGCTACAATCCTCAGCTGTTGTTAATCGGCCATCTTGCATCTCTCCCTCCCTTTATCCTTAATATATTTCCTTATTTGATCAGTCCCTTGTATATGCCAGTCTCCTGTTACCGCTTCTTTTCCCACACAGATGGTCTCCTTGAACTAGTTGGGCTTCATGTTATGCAAGGTCACTACCTTATGTAGGCCCCCTTCTTTCCCCACTTGACGTCAGTAAGGCCTTATGCCAGGACCTCCTTCTCCTCACTTCACTTGGATTCCATTAGTGTCTCAGGCTGCTGCTGCCCACCCCCTTCTTCACTGCTACCCCCATATGGAAGTTTTTTTATCCCTTTTGTGTTCCTACACACCCTGTACCAGGCTGCTCCTCTGTAAAGACACCCTCCCCATCTAACTTGGGTTCAACCGCAGCCTGAGGTGCCTTTTTAGTTGCCCTATTCATCCTGCTTGGATTTCCAATATCTCGCTTGAAGTCACCCCTGCACTTAGATTGCCTCTTCATCCTGCTCAGGTTCTGATACTTTACTCTCGGCTGCCCTTCTCACTCCACACAGGCTCTGACATCAGGCACCACCCCATGTGGATTCCATGTGAGCATCTTCCTTACTACAATTGGTCTCTGGGATCCCTGCCCTACAGAGGCTCCCTGCCTTTTACTGACATCTGCCAGCTTATGTGGATGTCTTCATTACTCCAGTTGGAATCTTATATCCCATTTTGAGCTCAAAACCCACCTTAGTCTCTAGTAGTTTCTTTGTTGTTGTTGTTGTTGTTTTGGTTTTTTTTGGTCTCTAGTTTCAATTGTTACTTCTAGAGCACAGGGCAATAAGATCATAACAGCACATAGGCTGTTGGAGTGACATCAACGACTCAGAGATAAAACCAAACTTCAAAGGGTAAGGACACAGTCCTCCACAAGACTCCCCTCACGTCAGCCACAAGTTAAGTGGTCTACAAGCTACCTACAGTTGTTAAGAGCTGGCTACAAATTTGGGGGTTCCCATTATTCCATCATGTTTGATAATTCAGTAGAACAACTCACCAAACTCAGCATAGTGCTGTACTTACTATTACAGCTTTATTATAGCAAAAGGATTTAAATTAGAACCTGTATAGGGTTGATCTGGGAGGGTCCCAGATGTGAAGCTTCCATTGTTTTCTTCTCATTAAGTCAGGACGCATTAACTTCTCTCTCGAACATCCAGTATGTGATAATATACAGAGTATTGCCAACCAGAGAAGCTCACCCAAACTTCAATGTCCAGAATTTTTGTTGATGTTTCGTTTTGTAGGCATGATTGATTGAATCATCGCCCACGTTGCTCAGTCTTTACCGATTTTCCCCTCTCTGGATATTGAGGTTATATCACTAGGCTCAAAGCGCAACTCTTTAAACACATGGCTGGTCTTAGTGATGTAACCAGCCCCCATCCTGAGTCATCTCTTTAGCATAAATTAGGGGCCACCAAGGATTTAGGGGCTACTTCGCAGAAACTGGAGACAAAGGCCAGCCAAATTCTTTATTCCAAGTGTTTAGAGCTGAGCTCGTAGCAATCAGGACAAAGACCAACCAAAGTCTTTACTGTTCAGCTGTGGAAAACTCAATTGCTTTCTTAAATGTGGTACATAGATCAGTAGTTCACTCTAAACTTTCAACTTTGATATTTCCTCATTTACCTTTCAGATTAAGATGTCATGCAGTAATTTTATGATGGTTATACTGTACTTATAATCACAGAAATAAGTAAACTTTCAGAAATGTTCCAATACTGCAGTATAAATTGATAATGACACTGTAGTAATATAATCAAACATATAGTATTTTAAAGTACAAGTATTCATTTGCTTGTCTTATATTTTACTTTTTACCTGTCAATTACATATTTTATCTATTTTAGGTATGGCATTAGCCTTTCCAGCCTCAGTTCACGATTCTCTAATTTGCAGTAAAACGTTTCAAATTTTGTACAAAAATGAAGAGGTTGTTTTAAATGATGTTATGATCTTCAAAGTAAAAATGTTGTTGGATGAAAGAAAGGTAAATATGTCTTCATATTTATTTACATAAATATTTTTGTAATGCCTCAGGTGTTATTTCTAACTTTCTATAAAAATTCAAAAAGTATCTCATAGTGTAATTTCTTTTCAGATTGAAGAAACCCTTGAGGAAATGAGTTTTCTATTATCCTTGGATCTACACTTCACAGATGGAGATTATTCGTAAGTAGCTAATCAAACAATTAAAAAACCTTAAGGCACTTATGACTTATTTGTTATTAGATTGCCACTTTCTTCTTAGAATTTATCCTATCCCTATCTTGTCGCGAACTGCTTGTGTTTTCAGGGGCGACTTCATGAGGATGGTTAGGCCAGCTCTGTTGTGCCCATGCAGAATCTATGAGCTCCAGATAGCAAAGCCAGACAAGTTAAAGAAATATGGAACAATTTTTCCTAGACCATAGAAATTGTACTGTTAATGTAATACTACTACCATGAGCCATTTAAATGTAACTGAGCTCTCTTCCACTGTATCGCTGACTAATCTTTCTTGATGGCATTAGTTACGCTTTCTTTAGGTGGGACTTTGTTCATATTTTGATGATACACACTTGACAGTTGTTCTAGTTCATCAATTTCCAGAGCCCTTGAGGAAGCTTTATGATGGGCTACCTTCAACTCACTTACACACCTGGACATGCAGACATATCTTTTAGGGACAGATTTTGCTTGTGTTCATTTAAAACGAGAATCAGAGATTCACTTAACAATTTTATGTATGTGGGATTTTCCCCCCCATGTCAAATGTAGTTTTAGCAATAATTCTCAAAAATGATATATAAATTCAGACTGCATGTGGGATAAATAACTAAAAAGTCACATTACTGAAAGGCCTACTTTAGATGTCCTCTTCACTATCATGAGAAATAAATTTTTTTAATATGGTAGCTACTGTTCCTCTGTAATACTTGTTCATTACAAAGAATTTCATAAGAGTTTGTTGGGTTTTTTTTTTTTAACTAAGTCAGAATTCTTTAAATGGAATAAGCTGAAATTAGTAGTTACCTATAGATGGTTATAATATGTGGGTGGATTTTTTTTTAAGTATAATTGGATATAATTTTCATGCTATTGTTTCATATTTTTAGTATGTATAAATCTAATGACAGACTAAATATCTACAGTGAGATATGTTTTACTTTTTGAAATAAGCAATGGCCTACTTATTTTTGAGCAGCATTTAATAAAATTTTATACAATAAAAATAATTTGAAAGAACTTTTGGGATTTATTATAATAGTATTTGACCTATGTTGTACTGCAGCCTTGTAACAAACAGTATTCTCTATGGGGTAAAATTTACTTTAAGATGAGATTAGTTCCTGAAGTATCAAAAAAGACTCATAGGGATATTAATGAAAAAATAGTTTATATCATGGACTGATAGAAAACAATAGGATCTGATTATTTTCTCAATAGGTATGTTTCATATTGTTTTATAATGCAAATTTGTTGCTTTAAAAATTACTCATTCAAAATTTTTAAGAAGTAATTAAGTAAATGGTTTTTATAGTTTCAGCTACTCTATAATATATTGGCCTTGACCAAATATTTCATACTTACATGCTAATTACTCCTTTTTACAGGGCAGATGACCTGAATGCCTTGCAACTAATAAGTAGCCGAACATTGAAGCTGCACTTTAGCCCCCACAGAGGCCTTCATCATCATGTTAATGTTATGTTTGATTATTTCCACCTTTCTGTTGTATCTGTTACAGTTCATGCATCATTGGTTGCACTACACCAGCCACTAATAAGGTAAATTTGACCAATACCTTTGCATTAAGTCATTCCTACACTGCTATAAAGAAATATCTGAGACTGGGCAATTTATAAAGGAAAGACATTTAACTGAGTCATGGTTCTTCAGGCTGTACAGGAAGCATGATGGTGGCATCTGCTTAACTTGCAGCGAGCCTTCAGGAAATTTAGAATCATGGCAGAAATCAAAGGGGGCACAAGCATCTCACGTGGCCAGAGCAGAAGCAAAAGAGTCAGGGGGAGTTGCTACACACTTTTAAATAACCAGATCTCATGAGAACTCACTATCATGAGGACAGTACCAGGAGGAATGGTACTAAACCATTGATGAGAAATCTGTCCCACTGGTCCAGTCACCTCCCACCAGGCCCCACTCCAACACTGAGGATTACGATTCAACATGAGATGCTTATTAGTGTAGTGTTTTTTATTTTTATAGTGAAAACATGGACTTTGCTAAAGATAACTGAAATAATAAGGTCTGTTAAATTTTATAACAAAATTCAAGGGTATGGGAACATTAGCATGATAACTTTTTTTATTACAGAACTATGAAGCTATCTTTGTCAATCCCAAATAAGTTAGAAAAAATAAAATCTGGAAATAACCATACAACATTGTTTAATCTGTACCTATGTTTTGTGCAATGCTATACGATAATTACTCTACAAAAGTATGTGAATTTTTTCTTATTTTTTTCTTTGCCTCTTATCTAAATAGGTTAATTTTATCTGTGTAATTTTTGCTTTCTAATTCATTAATCATTTTTATGAATTTTTACTAAGCCTTTTAAAACCATATCATGTACTGGCCGGGTGAGGTGGCTCATGCCTGTAATCCCAGCCCTTTGGGAGGCTGAAGCTGGCAGATCACCTGAGGTCAGGAGTTCGAGACCAGCCTGACCAACATGGATAAACCTTGTCTCTACTGAAAATACAAAATTAGCTGGGCATGGTGGTCCCTGCGTGTAATCCGAGCTACTTGGGAGGCTGAGGCAGGAAAATCTCTTGAACCTGGAAGGTGGAGGTTGCAGTGAGCCGAGATTGTGCCATTGCATTTCAGCCTGGGCAACAAGAGCAAAACTCCATCTCAACAACAACAAAAAAACCCAAAACACAAACAAAAACTATATCATGTACTATTTTAGTTCAAAGGTATATAATATTCTGGATCATATAATAAATGCATTGAGATAATTATTTTTTTCTGTTCACTTCCATGGGCAAATTGTCTTTCATTAATGTAAAAATACAATACAAGCTCTTCAGTTTTTACATCATCATCCTTGTAGTATGGGCAGCAGATGGATGCTTCAAATCAGTGAATTATATGAAAGTTTCCAAATTTATTTGATTTTTAAACTGTCTACAATTTCTGATGCACATCTGATTCTGACAAATGATATTAGTGATGACGCTTAAGGGATATGATGGTAAGCTGATTTATCAGAAAACTAAGTAGATCATTTTGCAAAATTACCTTCAGAATTTATAGAAGCCCAACACAATTTAACATAATGACCACAGGTAATAGCCTCCTATGTCATGTCTTTACATTGTTTTAAAAACTAATTGAAAACCTCTTTCATTCTGTTGCTCTCATCTCTTACATATAGATCATCTTGACTTACCTCTCTAACAAGAAAGTGTGCTTTTTGAAATACAACTTTTGAATAATATACAGTATTGCTTTTATGTGATTATGTATTTGGTTTTAATGCTAAAAGTTTATCCATTTATAAAATATATTACTATAGTTTTCTAAATCTCTTCTTACTGTAGTTTTAATAAGAATCCCTAATTAGGCCGGGTACAGTGGTTCATGCCTGTAATCCCAGCACTTTGGGAAGTCGAGGCAGGTAGATCACAAGGTCAGGAATTCAAAACCAGCCTGGCCAAGATGGTGAAATCTGTCTCTACTAAAAATACAAAACTTAGCTGGGCACAGTGGCAGGTGCCTGTGATCCCAGCTTCTCAGGAGGCTGAGGCAGGAGAATTGCTTTAACCTTGGGGGCAGAGGTTGCAGTGAGCCGAGATGACACCACTGCATTCCAGCCTAGGAAACAGAGTGAGACTTTGTCTCAAAAAAAAAAAAAAAAAAAGAATTCCTAATTAAACTGTTTTAACTATTTCCTTTTAAGACTGCCCAAGATTATCTTCATAAAACTAGCTAAGTTTCTCTCCTGAAAAATGCACAAACAATTCATAGAGGTTAGCTCAGGTTATTAATGTTGCTTTTTAAGGCCCTGATTGAACAGAGTAGATGTTCACATCACCATCATAGTGAGTTAAATATGTGCTTTCTCTTGCAATGCAGCAGTTTTTGCCACAGACTAATAGGAGAAAGGGGCAGCTCATCTCCTAGAGACCATTTACTGGAAGAAGAAATTTTTGGCTCAGAATCAGAAGCCAAGAGGATTAACTGTTGGCTCTGGTTAGTGACTAGAAAAGAAAACAATATGCCTGCAACAGCTGAGGTTGCTGTTCTTTACCTAGCTGCCATGGGCCCTTATGTCTAACCCTCTCATGCTGCTAGAACTTTGCTGTAAAAGCAGCAGCATCTTTCCCAGCCTTTCCCTACCTATAAATGAAAGGTTGGAAAAGGAAAGCAAGGAAAGGGTAAGGGGAAGCTTTTGCTGGTTGTGTGCTGGTAAAGGGGTCATGTCTAAGGGTAACATTTCCTACTATATATATGCTTCAACAGGTTTTTCCTGAAGTTTTATTATTGGTGGATTTTTTTAAATCCTCTAAACATTGAAAAAATTTTAATTTATAGCATTATCTTTTAAATTTTCATTTTTATTTAAAACAATTTTTATGGTCAACCCAATCTATAGACATTATATCAGTAGCTTAAAGTGAGTATTATATCAGTAACTTTTGCCATGCAAATGGCAAAAGTAACGTAGCTTATGCCATTTGCTTATGGCAATATTGTTTCTCTTTTCTGTCTGTTCCCTTTTGCCAAACTATCAAACAGTTCAAATGCTTCGGCCTGTTTTATTTCAAATATAATTGTGTATGATTTTTCGGCATTCTAACAGAAATATGTTTCTTCTTCTGTGGAACATAAATATGTTAATACTAACAGAAGTAATTCATATAGTATGTAATTGATGGTGCCTTGAAGCTGGAGGATGGAGGTTGCATGAAGCCAGGAGTTTGAGACCAGTCTGAGCCACATAGCAAGACCCCACCTCTACAAAAAATAAAAATTAGCCAGGCATGGTGGCACATGCCTATAGTCCCAACTGCTAGGGACTTGAATAATAAAAAATTATTTTAATGGAGCTCATAGCCTTTTAGTAAAGAGAATTAAGGGAAAGAAACTTATTTTTGAGAAATACAGGCATCAGGTAGATTTGGTAATTTTTCTTTTTCTACGTTTACATGGGAGCTCTTTATTTCTGTAAATAGCATTCATATTTGATCAAGTGTTAATGTTGTAAACTTGGTAACCAATTTTGACATCAGTATTTCCAAATTTAAGCTTGGCTTTCATTTGTTGTTTAGCTACTGTAAATCCCACCATGTTTTATCTTTGATGTTCTTTGAGACTTCCAGAAGTCTAATTATAGAGAAGCAATTTCAAACATCTAGCCCTGGTTTTTTTTCTATTCATTTTATTTTTTTCATAATTACTCAAATTATTTTTTAAAATTACTTTAGGAATACTTTAGAACTCATAAACTTGCAAAAGCCTTGCTCTTCTATTCCTATAAGATTTTCTTTTGTAGATATTTACCTTATATTCAAATAGACTATTATGACAGTAATAATAATATAATACTTCTTCCTCCAGCTTTCCTCGCCCTGTGAAGACAACTTGGTTAAATAGAAATGCACCAGCACAAAACAAAGATTCTGTGATTCCTACTCTTGAAAGTGTGGTCTTTGGTATTAACTACACAAAACAGTTATCACCAGATGTAAGAACTGAATATGTTTATAAATCTTTTCCTTATTTTAAAAGAATTGTTTTTAACTATTTTATCTGTGGATGTGATATTTCTTTTTTTAATTGAGTTCAGCAACTTACAGAGCTAATTAAATATGATTTTAACAAATTGTTTGGTTATAATTGTCTATTATGAAAACTAACGTGACACTTCAAAATGTTACCAGATTTAGTGGATAGACATCTTTGACAGCCCATGCCTTTTAACTTGTTACTGTCACCCCTTGGTCCTTTAACAGAACTGGTAGAATCATTCCAAAGGAGGCTTTAAAGAATAATTGCCAGAGTTGAGACCACTGTAGAGTAGTGCAGGCAAGGTGTGGTGGCTCACACCTATAATCCCAACAGTTTGGGAGGCCGAGGCTAGAAGAGTGCTTGAGGCCAGGAGTTTGATACCAGCCTGAGCAACATAGCAAGACCCCACCTCTACAAAAAATAAAAATTAGCTGGGCGTAGTGGCACATGCCTATAGTCCCAACTGCTGGGGAGCCTGAGGCAGGTGAATCGCTTGAGCACAGAAGATTGAGGCTTCAGTGAGCTGCAATTGTGTCACTTCACTCTAGCCTGGGTAACATACTGAGACCTTATATCTTAAAAAAAATAACTTAAAAAAAAAATAGAGTAGTGAGTGCAAGTACAGCTATTATTATAAAAGGAAAAAGGGCATACTGTAATAGCTGAGTGTCTTTCTTTCCGTCTAAGTGTAATATAAATATGCTATCAAAAAATCATAATTTAATCTCCATGTTATAAAACTCCACTGTAACTGAAATTACTAGGGCCACATTTCATATGTTTACATTTCTTGTATGAACAACTCTCAAATATTACCAGATTTTTCATATGTTTTAGAATAACATTAGTGGACAGATAGGTATTTTTTCTTATTTTTCCAAGTTTTAAGTGTAACATTTTGTATTGACTCTGTATACTGTTTCTGTTTTTTGTTTAGGGTTGTAGTTTCATCATTGCAGACTCCTTCCTACATCATGCCTATCGTTTTCATTATACACTTTGTGCCACTTTGCTGCTAGCCTTCAAGGGATTGCACAGCTACTTCATTACGGTAACAGAAGAGATTCCCTCTTGTCAGAAACTAGAACTGGGTATGTTAAAAGTAGCCAGACCTATCCTACAGTTCAAATCATTCTCTTCATTCTTATATTGCTAGCTATCAGCTTTGCCATAGTTTTTCTATACTAAAACTATAGTGTTTGTGTGCTTCACTTTACTTCCCTCTCAATTGCATCTTTTTCTATCTTGATAATCACTTTTTGCAATTTAAAAATGTTTTTCAGAATATTAAAAAGTATCTTCTTGGTGCTAAATTTGAAATGAATCTTTTAAAAAACATTTCAGTAAGCCGGGCGCGGTGGCTCACGCCTGTAATCATAGCACTTTGGGAGGCCGAGACAGGTGGATCATGAGGTCAAGAGATCAAGACCATCCTGGCCAACATGGTGAAACCCTGTGTCTACCAAAAATAGAAAAATTAGCTGGGTGTGATGGCGTGCTCCTGTAGTCCCAGCTACTTGGGAGGCTGAGGCAGGAGAATCACTTGAACCCAGGAAGTGGAGGCTGCAGTGAGCCAAGGTTGTGCCATTGCACTCCAGCCTGGGCAACAAGAGTGAAACTCTATCTCAAAAAAAAAAAGTCAATATACTGTTTCTCTTAAAATATAACGCAAAACATGCTAGAAAGCAAATGTAATTATCTGCTGATTCATAGGGAGGTAAATTAAATCCATACTTCCAAATATTTTACAGTCTAATCGGATTGTAGGTACTTTAGGGCATTTTTGTATACATTTGATTTTATAAATAGTTATCTCAGATCTCTATTCTTTTTAGATTGTTTTAGGGGAAATTACATTATTTAGTATTTTAACATTTTAAAAATTATTTAAATTGTTTTAAAAAACCAAGCTTCAGGTTTCATCCAAAAATAATATCTGTATATATTTTTAGTACATAATAAAAAATCATATTGCCTTGATTTTGTATACCATTTGTAGTTTGCAGAATGCTTTTACATACATCATTTCACAGAAGATAAATTATTGGGATTGACAAAATAAGTTCTTATTCAGACTTTCTATGTCAGTTTTATAAGCTTTTATTTTCAAATATTGGCTAATAGCTTATAAAAATTTTAATTTCTTCAGATTATTTTTATAATTATGTATTGAATAAATCATAAATTGTCTTTTAAAATTTACTTAATCAGTATTCTTTCTTTATTCCTTTGTTCCTCATGATCTTGGTCTTTTAATAATATTAGTGCACTCCCTAAAGTAGTCACTGTTACTGAACATAGTTCTTGAGTTTGAGACTAATTAGACTACTAAAAAAATTTTGTTGGATTACACAAGAATTGCAAGAAAGTATAAGAATTTCCACCCCATTTAAATTCAGCTGTGAGAAAATGCTGGCTATTGTGCCACTATCAGCAACTACTTCAGTGGGTTCAATTAATTTCATTATTCAGTCAGTTCAGTTCACACTTTCTTGGCTAGACATAGATATCACTAAATTGACTGATTAGAATTCTTCATTCAGTAATCCTAATGGTTTCATAGATACAAGCAGTAGGAAAATGTATTTATTCTTTTTTGACCATGTGTTCATTCTCAAAAATGGTAGTGTAATCTTCTGATCATTATTCTCTAAAACGGTCTCTGTTTTTCTTGCTACTACTTTATGTTCTTGGAATTCCTGTTTCCCTTAGGATAATTCTATAGAAGGCTACTACCTCAAATATAAATTTTTTAAAGTTCTCTCTTTTGAAAATGAAAGAATCATTTATAGAATAGAGCTAATTTAGGCTATCCCTTATCCTCAATTAATGAAAAAATTACATTTCAAATACCTTAAATTTGGTGGTTTTGAAATCAAAAACGTTTTTATAGAATTGTATTACAAATTTTACTTAGGTTTAATGACTAGACCACAAAACTGTTAAACTACCATATTTATGAAGGACAATATCATGTGCCTGAAAAATAGTGTTATGAAAAGTAGTGATGTAAAGTTTAAATTCCTGTATAATGTCATTTCTACAAAAAGTAAGTGTGTTAATAGTTTTAATATGGAATGCTTCAGTAGATTCAAGGAGACATTATCTTATGCTCAAGAGTGCACATTTAGGACCATTTCTGTCACTTACTTACTTTGGGCCTACAAACACCAAGTGGTTTCCATTCATAAGGCAAGGAGATTGAAGGGAATCAGATGTGATACATGTGTCAGGAAGCAAAGGTGACATTATCCAAAAGACAAAGGGTGTAAAGGATCTCTAGGAACAATACTTCTTAACAGTGTACTTCCCTTGGACTTTTAATGAGCACCTCCTGTGTCAGTTACTGTGCTAGGTCCTGAGGAAAGGCTAGGTCCCTGCCTTTGAAGAACGTTGACTTCTCCTCTTCCCTCTCCTCTCACAGCAACAGTAGTAAGAAATCCCCTCAGCATTGGGATGGGGAGGAGAAACTCACCCAGCAAGATGGGGCTTCTTGGGGTTTTAATAAATGAGATGAGTTTATAAATACCTGTATAAGGAAGATGTCCATCTGCATATAATATTAGATTTAACATGTAATATTTACAAATGAAAAACACATGAACCATGTTTTAACTTAGAAAAAAAGAATCCTCTCTAAAAGGAAGTATGTTTATTGGTAAAATGTATAATTCGTAATTAAATAAAAACATTTCTCTTTCTAAAGGCAAATATTTATTTCAAATAGCTTAGACCAGTAGTCCCCAACATTTTGGCACCACGGACTGGTTTCATGGACGACAATTTTTCCACAGATGGGGGAAGGGATGGTTTCGGGATGGAACTATTCCACCTCAGATCATGAAGCATTAGTTAGATTCTCATAAGGAGCATACAACCTAGATCCCTCACATGCACGGTTTACAATAGGGTTAATGCTCCTTTGAGAATCTAATGCCGCTGCTGATCTCACAGGAGGCAGAGCTCAGGAAGTAGTGGTTGCTTGTCCACCGCTCACCTCCTGCTGTGCAGCCCAGTTCCTAACAGGTCTTGGACAAGTACCAGTCCACAGCAAGGGGAGGGGTTGGGGACCCCTGGCTTAGACAGTGTTAGCAATTATGAATTTATTAGTCTAGCTTTGGCATGATCATGTATTCATAAGATTTTCTATATTTTTCTCTGATGAGGATGGCTTTTATGTCATATATATACTTTGGGCTTATAGATATAATATAGAAAGTATCATAATAAAAGTGCTCTTATATTTAATTTCAGAAGTTAATTACTAAATGAATGTCAACTTTATTCCAAATTACTTGCTTAAAATATTTTAGCAGAAAATAAAATTCTAAAGTAAACCAAGACTTGAGTTTTAAATAAGCGTATGATAGAAATAAAATTACTAGTACCTTACACATAGATTTACTCAAAATATGTTTCTTAAATGAATGAATGAAATAGCACAATACAGTTTTCATTGTTACTTGAAAAAGTATAGGCATCAACATAGAGCTTAACAGTTTCCTAGGGATTTTTAAAATCAAGATTCATCTTCAATAAATATTGGTAATATATTGTGGTGTTCTTAAACCTTATGGTTTATATTTTCCTTTTTATTGTGAATTTTATTCTTGAATGCATCTTGTAAGAAAATATCTAAAAATGCTATTAACTATTAAAGATAAAAATATTTGTTACATATTCTAAACTATCAATGCCTTTTATTTTTATTCTAGCAAAATAAAATTGTGAATACTAATAGATTTCTATAACGTACCATTGACCAAACGTCACTGTATTCACCAGTTTTAATAAGTGGTTACAGAGTAGTTCTTGATTAAAGAATATTTTTTTCTATTATTTACCATTTTTATTGAGTTTTCAAATAAGCATATATTTAAACTTCTTAAACTCTACCATGCTTTGAAAACTTTTCTAAAATATGTTCCCTCTTTCAAAATAATGCCATGAGTTCTTTTCTGCTTTTTTGCCTTTTTCTTTTCTCCTAGATGAATGATGTACATTTTCTGATGACATATATAATTAAATATTGGTTTGGTACAAGAGCTCTTACTAAACATGAGAGTCAGGAGTTCTGGAATTAGGTTTGGGCAAGTCATATGGTCTATCAGAATCCCAATATCTACGCTTGTAACAGCAGGGAGTTAACTCTGAGATCCCTGCTAACCCAAAATTGTGAGTCTAATAAATTAAAACATGAAGATAATATTGGATTATGAAGTGTTGAGTGGCACATACATTTAAATTTTTAAAAATGAAAGTAATATATACTTGAATGTACATCATTTGTAATTTTGATAAGCTAATTAACTAACTGCACTATCAGATCAACACTAAGTCTGTTATTAACAAGTTGGAAAATTCTAGTAAGTTTTGTTGTAAAAGGAGTATAGTAACTAGTGCTGTGTGCAATCCTTATAACTAGCCAAGGCCAACATGCAGCTCCTATATGAGCGTCTTCTCAGAAGAAAACAGCCACGAACACAGAAAGACAACCATCTAGGTATGTTTACAAATAGCTTAAGTAAATGATCCCTTTTAATAAATTAATTAGTATGAAATTTTGCTTTAAATTAGCATCAGATTTCATAAATATGTATTTAATAATATGGTATGTTTCCACCATTCTGAAGAACTTATCTTTAAAATCAGTTTGGTTTGTAGGTAAATTTTTTCCTAATTAGTTTATAATATTGAAGTTTTTACTTAAAACTGAAAATGGTAAATGCAAAACTCTCAGGCTTTTTTCATATGTTTTTTAGAGTTTCCATGAAAGGCACTTTTTCAAAACGATGATTATTACTACAGATTATTGGTTTAATGACATGGCCTTAAATTCACTCAGTTATTTCATCTTTGACTAGGCCTACTGATAATGAAATATGATTTTAAAACTAAGCCAGGCTGGCACAGTGGCTCAAGCCTCTAATCCCAGCTCTATAGGAGGCCGAGGTGGGCGGATCACCTGAGGTCAGGAGTTTGAGACTACCTGACCAACATGGTGAAACCCTGTCTCTATTAAAAATACAAAATTAGCTAGGCGTGGTGGTGCATGCCTGTAATCCGAGCTATTCGGAAGACTGAGGCAGGAGAATTGCTTAAACCCAGGAGACAGAGGTTGCAGTGAGCCAAGACTGTACCATTGCACTCCAGCCTGGGCACAAGAGCGAAACTCCAACTCAAAAAAAAAAAAAAAAAAAAAAAAACTAAACCGAATTTTCTGCACTGAGGAAATAGAGAAGAGATAGGAGGCTAAAACAAGAGAATTGCTTGAACCTGGAAGGCAAAGCTTGCAGTGAGCTGAGATTGTGCCACTGCACTGCAGCCTGGGCAAAAGAGAAATAACGTTTAAAAAAAAAAAAAAAAAAGGAATAGAGAAGAGAAATATCGTCTCAGGATCTGGGTTGTGTTTTGTTTTGTTTTGTTTTGTTTTTTGTCAATTTGCATTTATTATTTGTTATTCTACATTAAAAAGCAAAATAACAGCAAATCACCACTATCTGGATATGTTATACATGGTAAAGATATGTTATATATGTTCTGATCTCATTATTTTATTATATATTTTCATATATATGTTAGACTTTTCTTGAATAGCAATAATACTTTATTTTCTATAAGTATATTAAAAGTTTTTACTTTGTATTATTAAACCATCACAACTACTTTTTAAAAAATTATGAAAAGCTGTAGGAATCAAAAAGTGATATAAAATCAGTATTTATTTCTCAATTTTCAGAGGTATGAACTGAAGGAAGTTAAAAAGCCAAAATCTTTCTTAACATTTCTCAGGTGAAAACTAACTCAGAAATGTTTGAGTTGTGTTAATTTTCACTAAGACTTTTAAGAGAAACTGATTATCTTGTCAGGAAGGAAAAAGAAGAGTTGAAAATGTATTGTCATTCTTTCTGGAATATAGGATTATATTGTCATATAAAGTTACTGTAAAATTAAAGAATTCATAGTATGAAATTGTGGCCATTTATGATATTTTAGCATTTTTTAGCAATGAAAATATACTTATAATTTAAACTATTTTATTGGCAGCCCATCAGTTTACATGTGAACATTCTAAAGAATTTTACAGAATGCAGTTTAATGTAATAAGATCTATTTAAAAAAATGGGCCAGATCTTGGTTGGATAAAAAAATACTTGATTCAAAACTATAACATAATGATGTTAGTTAACACTTTTATTGAGATATCTTTTATCCTTAAACCTAGCAATATATTGTCGTTGTTTGAGCTGTGTTATAAATATTTGTTGAATGAATGGATAGATTTAGCAACAGATACTAGATACGTGTACCCTTTGACCTAGCATTCCCACTTCTGTTCACCTGTATCATAGAAATAGCATATTAGCTAGTATGTAAAGATATAGCTACAAGCATGTTTATTACAGTATTGTTCTTAGTGGCAAAACAGTGGCAAAACAAAGATCAATGCCCATTATTTGGGCAAAGAGTAGAATACAAAAGAAATCATGTTGCACCCACATCAAGGAATATTGTGCACCCACATCAAGGAATAAGCATCTTAAAAAATGCTTTTGAGCTAAGTACCAGAATACTATGAGTAAGGATGCAAAAAGTGTGCATATAAAAATACAATACTATTTTTATAAAACAGTGATTCTAAAACTCATATATGTGTATGTCTGTCATATTTGAAAAATATGGAAGGATATGTTCTAGATTGTAACCTTGGATTAGTAATAGGAGCCAAGCTCTCCCAAAAAATATATGATCGTAATCACATTTATACATTTCTATAAAATTGTATAAATGGATATACAACATACCCTTGAACAACACAGGAATTAAGGCACTAACCCCTATATAGTTAAAAAATACACCTGTACCTTTTGACTCCCCCAAAACTTACCAGCTTATGGCCTAACTATTCGCTGGAAGCCTTACCAATAACATAAACAGTTAACACATAAAAAGACTAGTATCTACATATGTTTTATACAGTCATGACATATTCAACTTTCTTAATTTTTTCAATATTTCTAGGTTACATAGTTTGCAAGTTTTGTATTCTTTCCAAAATATTTATTGAAAAATATTTGTGTATAAGTGCACCTGCATAGTTCAAACCCATGTTGCTCAAGGGTCTATTATATATGTCACTTTAAAAAGAAAAAAATAATTAAAGTCGAGTTTTAAACTCCCTTAAAAACTTAAGTGATTTTGAAATTATTTTCAGTTCTAAGATTTTGAAGTTAAATTATACTTTTAAACATTCTGCAAGATGTTGTTTGCATCAAAGTACCTCTTACTAGCTATAATGCAAACATACCCATTTATGCAATTAGGTTGTTCTATGTAAACATAGAAAAATGTGTCACAACTCTCAAAACCTTATTTTCAAATTTTTAAAAATCAGAGGTAGAATATGTAATTCCTAAGACTAATCTTACTGATTTTTTTCTGTCACAAGATAAGATCATGAGTAGTGTGAAAACAGATGTTGGTCTATGAGAGTGATGGTTTTAATGCAGTCTGTTGCTGGTTTTTTAGTTTTGGAAAACCTAAGATTAGAGGCCACTGGTTTATTTGACAGTGAAATGATTTGTGACATCATAGCAAATTTCTTTAGTTACCAACAAATTGGCCAAATTAGTGATCTATTTTTTGATACATATCAATATCTAAATACAATTTTACTTGTATATTTTGTGAGTTATGAAATATATGTGTTCCAGTGATTTTTTTTAGTTAACAACAGAGTATTTATTGTTCACGTTATGTTACTGGGAGGGGTGCAGGGTCCTCAGTTCTTGTTAAAAGAAGAATTCAGCCAAGAGACACGTAGCAAGGGTTAAATAGCAGAGTTTACTTAAAGATACACTCTGAAAGATGAAGCAGAGCAGGCTTCTGGAAAAAATGAGCCAGCAGCAGCTAGTGCTGGGGGACTCTATGAAGAATCTTACATGATTATTCGTGAAAGGACATGAGGAGGTGTCACTTGCAATCATGTTTTAGGCAGTCCCCTTAGGCATACAAGCTTTGTAGTTGTACATGCTAGTACACATGTTGTTTGTTTTGTTAGCATTCAAAATCTCCACTTAGGGGTGTGTTTTTTACTATTATAATGAGCAAAAGGCTACTCTAGAGTGAGTTATTAGAGTAGTGCACATGCTTCAGGGTCACAGGAGCCCAACCACAAGGCCAGGTATAGCCAGTATAGCCATTGTCCTTTTTGCTGTCAGTGGGCAGCATCTTCAGGGCTTATTTTCTCAGGTGCTTCTGTGCCTGCTCATATCTGGCTGTCTCCCTACTCTAACGATTATACTGTGGTTGTGTTTTACCACATAATCGTGGTTGCTTATTTTAACAAATTTAAATATTTACCATTTTTATCATGTAGTAAACATTCAGTCTGTCTTACAAATTAGCAAGCTGATGAGTGAATTCAGGGATGTTATAGAATGTGTTCTTGCCTTTGTGTGAGAAGGATTAATTAAACTCTTTCACCACAAGATTATGGGAATTTTGTATGATTATAACTACGCTGTTACAGTTCTTTTAAAATACCTATTTGATTTCTACTTAAAAATTAAGTGTATGTAGAGATGTTTCAGACCTTAGTGTAATTACCTCCCTGCCAAAAATAAGTAAATAATTAATCTTTATATTTTGTTAGCTTCTGTTTTTCATAGTAAATATTACCATTTTAATTGTAAATCTGTGCACCCCTTTATAGATGCTTATGCATACATTAAGTAAATCAGGATTGTGTGGCAAATATCTGCCTCAGTTTTAGAATATTTTATAGAAAAATAAATTTATTAATTAGGAACTTTCTATTAAAGGATCTTGACATTCTTTTTCATTAAATAGTCTATACCTCAGGTGTTTTAAATATTTCAGTTATAAAAATTGATTTTACTTAAGCATTTTAGTAATAGCTTTTGTAAAAAACAAGAAAGCAAGGCATATGTATATATAACACAAAATACTAAACTACTGAAAATTATTAAATATGAAATACAGTAAAATCTAATTATATATTTGGTATTTTCTGTGACACAGTTGTGCAAGTTGCTTTATGTATATAGTTAGTATTTTCTTGACAGTGTTAACTCATGAAAATAAAAAATACTATTTATCAGAATGTAGAATTTAATAATCACATTACCTATGTAATTAATGTTTATGAAAATATGTTACCTGGAAATTTAATTCATTGAATATAGTTCAGCTATTTCTTAATTTTCATTTTTTATGGGAATTTAATTTATTTACATAAATTAAATATCTAACATTGAAATATTTCCTCTACTCTTTACCCCTTCCAGAGGAAATGGATGTAGAAGCTCGACTTACTGAACTATGTGAAGCAGTTAAGGTACTTGGATTTTTTAAATTCACATCATCAAGTTATTTGAGTGGTTTCTGTTTTCTGTTCTAAATATTTTGTTTATGAAAACTTAATTAAATTATATATAGTTCCTAAAATGCAAAGATAAAATGGTTGATTATGGTAGAACCACAACTTAGTTGGTCAGAATTAATTTGGCTTCAGCATGAAGTTAACTTATCTTTTAAAAAGTATACTATTCATTACATAAACGAAATAGCAAAGACAGTTAACTGATCAAAGTGTACATTTTTTTCTGTTCACTCAAAGAATTTCTGGACACATTTTTAAAACATCACTTAAACTTGTACAAGTTTGTAAAATGATACTGTTTAAAAATGAAAATTTATTTCAGTAGATCAATTTGCATCTCAGACCATTTTTTCAGTTCACTCTTGCAATTAAATTGAATAGATTTGCCTTTTTTTCTGAAAAACTAAATGCTTTAACTATTTAAATGCATGTTTTGCTATGCGTTCACTCTTGGTCAGCTACATTAAAGGAAGAAATAAGAGGCATGAATCAAAAAAAAATAGGTATTTGGTTTGGATATACTTTTGGATATAGATTTGAATGAGGACTAGACCCACTCAGAAAGGTATTCTCAAAAAATTATACATATGCAGGACACATAAGTTTTGTATACTGTCCTAGAAGTTTTCTCTGCAGTTCAAATAAGATAAATATTTTCTTTAAAAAAGTCACTAATGAATCCCAGCACTTTGGAAGGCTGAGGCGGGCAGATCACGAGGTCAGGAGATCGAGACCATCCTGGCCAACATGGTGAAACCCATCTCTACTAAAAATAAAAAAATTAGGTGGACATGGTGGCACACGCCTGTAGTCCTAGCTACTCGGGAGGTTGAGGCAGGAGAATTGCTTGAACCCAGGAGGTGGAGATTGCAGTGAGCGTCAGGGTTTATAAATATTGTGGTAAAATTAATGTCATGCCATGCTACAGCAGCAATTCTAAGTGCACTATAGAGTTAAATGTCTAAAGAAATTAGGAAGAAAAAAATTACATATATACGTAAATATAAACAATCTGATCTTGGGATATTAAATTACTCCCTCAGACAATTTTTAAAAAGATAAGTTTTTAGAAGACCAATAAAAAACTTAAAGGACAAAATAAGAAATTGATGATTTGAAATTTCTTTGTAACAAAATACAATCTTTGTAACAAAATATACTATAATTTGAAAGCAAAGGATAGACTGGAAGAAAATATTGGTAATATTTAAAACAGGCTAATGGTCAGTGCTTATAATATATAACATGCTCTCATGTATCAATTTTAAAACAACACCTTTGTAAAAAAAATACAATAAGGCAATGTACAAATAAAAAATTCTTAGCAGAATAATTTAGCTACTGAAGTGATACTCATTCTTACTGGAAACCAGGGGAATACAGATTCTTAGCAGTTTATTTTTTTGCCTGGGAAATTTGCAAGCATAAAAGTGACTACTGATCTTCATTTTTTGTAAGAGTGTAGTGAAACTAGTATCTGCATACCCTGTTGGTGATAGTATAAATTGGTACAATATTTTTTAACATTAATGCATCGATCTATTTTAAAATATTTATTTAATGTGCAATTATTAAATTCACACAGCAGTTTTTATTTAATAATCCGTTCCACAAAAATACTCATGAATGTGCACAAATATAAGGAATTACATCATTAATTATTATCAATTCCCATGTAGCCATTTAAAAGCATTAGGCAAATCTGTGTGAAATTGTCATGGATTATTTAATTCAGAAAATATTTATCAATCTCTAGGATGCGAGATACTGTTTTCATGCTGAAAAGTTTTCAAGATATATTAATTGAAAAAATAAAGAAAAATATTAATAATATGATTTCATATAGTATGTTTAGCTGTTTGTATATTTGATTGTGTTTGTGATTACATATAAAGTATTTAAAAGGATATATATATTCCAAGCGTTTAACAGCAATATGGAAAAAAAGTGGCATGGAGAATAAGGTTTGTAAAGGGGAATTTTTATTCTTTATGTGCATCTATATTAAATGTTTAAAAATACATATCCATTTATTGCTAATAAATTTTTTAGGTATACATATTTAAATTTTAGTATGTAAATGGATGTCATAACTTTAACATCAGCAACCTATAACATATTATAATACTTCTTGAGACATGGTGAGATACAGATTCTCATATCTTGTATACTTTTTCAGGGATTAGTTTGACAGTATGTATCCAAAGCCGTAAAAAGTATCTCTTCTTAGTGTATACCAAAAGCTAAACAGAGGTTCATATGAAGAGTCATAATATTGTAAAAATGTTAACTTAAATAAATACCCAATGGTAGAATGGTAAAACAAATTATGGGATATTTGTAATCTAAGACATACAGCCTTAAAAATGATGTTTTTGACAAGTGTTTGATGAAGTTGGAAAATGTTCATACTCTATTATATTCAGTGAACATTACATGAAACTATGTATTATTTTAGCTTTCGCTTTATGTATATTATTGAAAAAACTTGAAGCCTGTACACTAAAATGAACTTTTTTCATCTTTTTTTGCTTTCTCATATTTTCTAAGTATATTAAAGTAAAGCACTATTTTGCAATCAGACAAGATCAGTGAATGTTATGGGAAAATATATTTATAAGATAATGTGATTTGAAAAAAACGCAAATGTAGCCAGGCACAGTGGCACACACCTGTAGTCCCACCTACTCAGGACCCTGAGGCAGGAGGACTGCTTGAGCCAAGGAGTTCTCTATTCATACTTTTGAATAGCCACTGCACTCCATCCTGGGCCATGTAATGAGACCCTGTCTCAATTTTAAAAGAAAAAAAAGAAAAATACAATGTAAAGTCTTACTCCTACATTTATGCATATAAAAGATCTTGCCAAACTTAATTCTAATTTTCCTTTTAATATAAAAATTATTTTATTATTTATTTTGGTATTTATTACAAGAGATTTATACAAGTCAGATAAATAATCTATCTGTACTTCAAGGATGCTTTTCCAACAATGAGAGTACTAAAGTTATCTCTTTCAGAACTGTAGTATCATGATCCCTAGGGAATAAAATTAATAATTACTAGGTATCTAAATAACCTTGCTCTCAGGAAAAATAAAAAGAGAGTTATGTACTTTATTTATTTGTTTGTTTGTTTGTTTGTTTGCCTGGGCAAAAGCCCAGAAAATTGTTTCTACTTTTGTATAGACTATGCTAAGTAAAGTGTTTCATACCTTATACAATGCTATTTAATTACTCTTAAATGCTTATCCAACTCTTCTTTTTCTAAACTCTATTAAAACCATCCTTGGGGACAATAATTCTGCAAGGTTCCGCTTATGTCAGCTTATATTTTAAAGTCTACATTCTTAAAAGAAACTTGAAAAACTCATTAGCTTCATTTCTGCTCCATTTATAAAACCATCTCCTAGGAAAAAACAGAGCAGGAAATTCTTCATATGTTGATGAACCTTTATTCATTATATCTTGACTCTATTAGTTTCCTTTCCAGCTTTTGGTATTTATAAACCTTTTCCATAAATTATGGGGCTCTTTTTCATAAAAATGTAAACATTTTTCATAAATTCTTTAAACATGTCAATGTTTTTTATAAATTCTGAACGTTTTTTTCTTATCTGAAGTATGTAACTTCTCATTCACTCATTTATTCACTCAGTAAATATTTATTGATTTACTACTGTGTACCAGTAACTGGAGTCACAGAAGTGAATAGGACATGATTATAGTTCATTTCCTTTTTACTGATTTTGCTTAATTTTTGTTTTGTGTTTTCTCTGAGTTAGGCAAGATAAGTGAAAGTGTGATTTGAGTAGGGGAAGAAAAGCCTGCTAAATTGCAGACTTTAAAAATAAATAAAAATAAACTGAGAGTAGCAGTATCATATGTGATAAGCAGCCTTTGGGGATACACACATAGTAACATATATATGTATTTTATACATGTATGTGTATATATTATACATATAACAAAAAAATACATATATGTATATGTTTATATACCTATATAAATGTATATGAATGTTTGTATAATATATGTTTATAAACATATATAATATGTTATATATTTAGATGTTCAGTGTGTATATATATGTACCTTATAATGTTAATATTGAATATTTAATATAAATATAGCTTTTAAGTATTTAATATATGTTAAAATATATTTAATGTATTTAATGTAATATTCAATATGTATTAAAATATATTTTATAATTTTACAATATGTTAAAATAGATGTGATATATAAATATATATTTATAAAATATATATATAAAATCTATTTTAACATATTTAAGTATATTTAATATGCTTTTAACATTAAATATACATATTATATATATTATATATATAATATGTATGTAGTATGTGTATATAAATATACATATTACAAGTATTTAATATTATAAATACTTGTACTCTAAGTTATACAGCCTTAAAAGTGATGTTTTTAACAAGTGTTTAATATATAAATACTTAAATATATGTTAAAATAGATTTTATATATTTACTTAGCATATATTTTATATCTTTATCATATTTAATATATTTATTAAAATATTTAATATATGTTTTCAACTTTTTTAAGAAAGGGAGGGTGGAGATATAATTAATGCTGTTGTAGATAATGGATCTGGGACTCAAGACAGATGTGATTCTGAGATGCAGATTTAGCAGTTGTTGATTGGTGTATAGATGGTAATGTAAACCAGGGCAGTGACTTTCATCATCACTTCCTACCTTCTTTAGAATAGGAAAATGAAGTCAGCATCCATCTGTATATTCAAGGTAGATTTGCCAGTGTTAGTAGTAATTGGAAGACAAATTTTTGCAGCAAAATATTATCTGCCCAAAAACTGACTGCAGCCTCAGTAGATTAAAGAAAGTCATGTCCTTATAACAAAAATAGTTGTCCCAAAGAGGAGCAATCATTCTGATTTGTAGTCTTTTATTATTTGTTTAAAAATTCTTGTTTTGTCAATTTAGGAAAGCTAATTGTGTTCTAGAAGATTCTGCATGTCGTAGTACACTTTGGTACTGTTACAATCAGTTTAGATGAGCATTTAAATAAATGAGGTAATTTAATATATCCAGTATACTATTAGAGCAGTAATAACAATATTTTATATTATTTTATGTATTTTTTATATATAATTTAAGTTATAGGATACATGTGCGGAATGTGCATGTTTGTTACATAGGCGTACACGTGCCATGGTGGTTTGCTACACTCATGAACCCATCATCTACATTAGGTATTTCTCCTAATGCTATCCCTCCCTTAGCCCCCCACTCCCCAACAGGCCCCGGTATGTGATGCTCCCTCCCTGTGTCTTTGTGTTCTCATTATTCAGTTCCCATTTATGAGTGAGAATATACAGTGTTTGGTTTTCTGTTCCTGTGTTAGTTTGCTGAGAATGATGGTTTCCAGCTTCATCCATGTCCCTGCAAAGGACATGAACTCATCCTTTGTTATAGCTGCATGGTATTCCATGGTGTATAAGTGCCACATTTTCTTTATCCAGTCTATCATTTTCATTTGGTTTTGGTTCCAAGACTTTAGTATTTGGATTTGGTTCCAAGACTTTAGTATTGTGAACAGTGGTGCAGTAACCATATGTGTGCATGTGTCTGAATAGTAGAATGATTTATAATCCTTTGGGTATATACCCAGTAATGGGATTGCCAGGTCAAATGATATTTCTGGTTCTAAACACTTGAGGAATTGCCACACTGTCTTCCACAGTGGTTGAACTAATTTATACTACCACCAACAGTGTAAAAACGTTTCTATTTCTCCACATCCTCTCCAGTATCTGTTGTTTTCTGACTTTTTAATGATTGCCATTCTAACTGCTGTGAGATGGTATCTCAATGTGGTTTTGATTTGCATTTCTTTTAATTACCAGTGATGATGAGCTTTTTTTCATATGTTTGTTGGCTGCATAAATGTCTTCTTTTGAGAAGCGTCTGTTCATATCCATTGCCCACTTTCTGATGGGGTTGTTTTTTTCTTGTAAATTTGTTTTAGTTCTGTGTAGATTCTGGATAATTAGCCCTTTGTCAGATGGATAGATTGCAAAAATGTTCTCTCATTCTGTAGGTTGCCTGTTCACTCTCATGATAGTTTCTTTTGCTGTGCAGAAGCTCTTTAGTTTAATTAGATCCCATTTGTCAATTTTGGCTTCTGTTGCCATTGCTTTTGGTGTTTTAGTCATGAAGTCTTTGCCCATGCCCATGTCCTGAATGGTAGGTATTGCCTAGATTTTCTTCTAGGGTTCTTATGGTTTTAGGTCTTATGTTTCAGTCTTTTTTTTTGAGATGGAGTCTCACTCTGTTGCCCAGGCTGGAGTGCAGTGGCAAAATCTTGGTTGACTGCAGTCTCTGCCTCCCAGATTCAAGTGATTCTTCTGCCTCAGCCTCCCTAGTAGCTGCAACTACAGGTGTATCCCACCATGCCTGGCATTTTTGTATTTTTAGTAGAGACAGTGTTTCACCATATTAGCCAGGCTGGTCTCAAACTCCTGACCTCATGATCTGCCCACCTTGGCCTCCCAAAGGGCTGGGATTACAGGTGTGAGCCCCTGTGCCCTGCTACATTTAAGTCGTTAATCATCTTGGGTTCGTTTTTATAAAAGGTGTAAGGAAGGAATCCAGTTTCAGCTTTCTGCATATGGCTAGCCAGTTTTCTCAGCACCATTTGTTAAATAGGGAATCCTTGCCCCATTGCTTGTTTTTGTCAGATTTGTCAAAGATAAGATGGTTGTAGATGTGTGGTGTTATTTCTGGGGCCTCTAGTCTATTCCATTATCTGTATATCTGTTTTGGTACCAGTACCACGCCGTTTTTGTTACTGTAGCCTTGTAGTATAGTTTGAAGTCAGGTAGCGTGATGCCTCCAGCTTTGTTCATTTTGCTAAGGATTGTCTTGGCTATGCAGGCTCTTTTTTGGTTCTATATGACATTTAAAGTAGGTTTTTTTCCAATTCTGCAAAGAAAGTCAATGGTAGTTTGATGGGGATAGCATTAAATCTATAAATTACTTTGGACAATGTGGCATTTTCATGATATTGATTCTTCCTATTCATGAGTCTGGAATATTTTCCATTTGTTTGTGTCCTCTCTTATTTCCTTGAGCAATGGTTTGTAGTTCTCCTTGAAGAGGTCCTTCACATCCCTTGTTAATTGTATTTCTAGGCATTTTATTCTCTTTGTAGCAATTGTGAATGGGAGTTCACTCAAGATTTGGCTCTCAGTTTGTCTTTTATTGGTGTATAGGAATGCTTGTGATTTTTGCTCACTGATTTTGTATCCTGAGACTTTGCAGAAGTTGCTTATCAGCTTAAGGAGATTTTGGGCTAAGACAGTGGGATTTTCTAAATATACAATTATGTCATCTGAAAACAGAGACAATTTGATTTCCTCTTTTCCTAGTTGAATACCCTTTATTTCTTTCTCTTGCCTGATTGCCCTGGCCAGAACTTCCAATACTTTGTTGAATAGGAGTGGTGAGAGAGGGTATCCTTGTCTTGTGCCGGTTTTCAAAGGGAATGCTTTCAGCTTTCACTCATTCAGTATGATATTGGCTGTGGTTTTGTCATAAATAGCTGTTATTATTTTGAGATAGTTTCATCGATACCTAGTTTATTGAGAGTTTTTAACAAGAAGGGATGTTGAATTTTAGCAAAGGCATTTTCCGTATCTATTGAGATTATCATATGGTTTATGGATTATGTTTATTGATTTGTATATGTTGAACCAGCCTTGCATCCAAGGGATGAAGCCAACCTGATTGTCATGGGTAAGCTTTTTGATTTGTTGCTGGATTTGGTTTGCCAGTATTTTATTGAGGATTTTCGTATCAATGTTCATTAGGGATGTTGGCCTGAAATTTTCTTTTTTTTGTTGTGTCTCTACCAGGTTTTGGCATCAGGATGATGCTGGCCTATAAAATAAGTTAGGGAGGAGTCCCTCTTTTTCTGTTGTTAGGAATAGTTTCAGAAGGAATGGTACCAGCTTCTCTTTGTACCTCTGGTAGAATTCGGCTGTGAACCCATCTGGTTCTGGCCTTTTTTTGGTTGGTAGGCTATTAATTACTGCCTCAACTTCAGACCTTGTTATTGCTGTATTCAGGGATTCAACTTCTTCCTGGTTTAGCCTTGGGAGGATGTATGTGTCCAGGAATTTGTCCATTTTTTCTAGATTTTATAGTTTATTTGCATAGATGTGTTTATAGTATTCTCTGATGGTAGCTTTTATTTATTTGGGAATCAGTGGTGATATCCCCTTTATCATTTTTTATTGTATCTATTTGATTCTTCTCTTTTTTTCTTTATTAGTCTGGCTAGCAGTCTATGTATTTTGTTTATCTTTTCAAAAAACCAGTTCCTGGATTCATTGATTTTTTTGAAGGGTTTTTTCATGTCTCCATCTCCTTCAGTTCTGCTCAGATCTTAGTTAGTTCTTGTCTTCTGCTAGCTTTTGAATTTGTTTGCTCTTGCTTCTCTAGTTCTTTTAATTGTTATGTTAGAGCGTTGATTTAGATCTTTCCCGCTTTCTCCTGTGGCCATTTAGTGGCATAAATTTCCTTCTGAACACTGCTTTAGCTGTGTCCCAGAAATTATGGTACATTATGTCTTTGTTCTTGTTGGTTTCAAACAACTTATTTACTTCTGCCTTAGTTTTGTTATTTACCCAGTAGTCATTCAGGAGGAGGTTGTTCTGCTTCCATGCGGTTGTGTGGTTTTGAGTGAGTTTCTTAATTTTGAGTTCTAATTTGATTACACTGTGGTGTGAGAGACTGTTTGTTATGATTTCCGTTCTTTTGCATTTTCTGAGGAGTTTTATTTCCAATTATGTGGTCAGTTTTAGAATAAGTGTGATGTGGTGCTGAGAAGAATGTATATTCTGTTGATTTGGGGTGGAGAGTTCTGTAGATGTCTATTAGGTCTGCTTGGTCCAGAGCTGAGTTCAAGTCCTGAATATCCTTGTTAATATTCTGTCTTGGTGATCTGTCTAATATTGACAGTAGGGTGTTAAAGTCTCCCACTATAAATTAAAATCTTTGTTAATCTTCTGTCTCATTGATCTGTCTAATATTGACAGTAGGGTCTTAAAGTCTCCCACTATAATTGTGTGGGAGTCTAAGTCTCTTTGTAGGTCTCTAAGAACTTGCTTTATGAATCTGGGTGTTCATGTATTGGGTCCATATATATTTAGCATAGTTAGCTCTTCTTGCTGCATTGATCCCTTTACTATCATGTAATGCCCTTGTCTTTTTTGATCTTTGTTGGTTTAAAGTCAGTTTTATCAGGGACTAGGATTGCAACCCCTCCTTTTTTTGCTTTCCATTTTCTTAGTAAATCTTCCTCTATCTCTGTATTTTGAGCCTATGTGTGTCTTTGTGCATGAGATGGGTCTCCTGAATACAGCACACCGATGGGTCTTGACTCTTTAACCAATTTGCCAGTCTGTGTCTTTTAATTGGGGCGTTTAGCCCATTACATTTAAGGTCAATATTGTTATGTGTGAATTTAATGCTGTCATCATGATGCTAGCTGGTTATTTTGCCCGTTAGGTGATGCAGTTTCTTCATAGTGTCATTGGTCTTTACAATATGGTATGTTTTTGCAGTGGCTGGTACAGGTTTTTCCTTTCCATATTCAGTGCTTTCTTCAGGAACTCTTGTAAGGCAGGCCTGATGGTGACAAAATCTCTCAGCATTTGCTTGTCTATAAAGGGTTTTATTTCCTCTTCACATAGGAAGTTTAGTTTGGTTGAATATGGAATTCTGGGGTGAAAATTATTTTCTTTAAGCATGTTGAATATTGGTCCCAATCTCTTCTGACTTGTAGTAGGGTTTCTATACAGAGATTCACTGTTAGGCTGATGGGCTTCTCTTTGTAGGTAACCTGACCTTTCTCTCTGGCTGCCCTTAGCATTTTTTCCTTCATTTCAACCTTGGTGAAACTGAGGATTATGTGTTCTTAGGGTTGCTCTTCCCAAGGGGTATCTTAGTGGTGTTCTCTGTATTTTCTTGTTTGAATGTTGACCTGTCTTGCTAGGTTGGGGAAGTTCTGGATAATATCCTGAAGTGTGTTTTCCAACTTGGTTCCATTCTCCCTGTCACTTTCAGATAAACCAATCAATTGCAGGTTTGGTCTTTTCACATAGTCACACATTTTTTGGAGGCTTTGTTCCTTCCTTTTCATTTTTTATTCTTGTAATCTTGTCTTCACACCTTAGTTCAGTAAGTTGATCTTCAATCTCTGATATCCTTTTTTCCACTTGATCGATTTGGCTATTGATACTTGTTTATGCTTCACAACGTTCTTTTGCTGTGTTTTTCAGCTCCATCAGGTGATTTATGTTCCTCTCTAAACTGTTACTCTATTTAGCAGTTCCTGTAACCTTTTATCAAGGTTTTTCACTTCCTTGCATTGGGTTAGAACATGCTCCTTTAGCTCAGAGGATTTTGTTATTTCCCATCTTCTGAAGCCTACTCCTGTCAATTCGTCTATCTCATTTTCTGTCCAGTTTTGTGTCCTTGCTGGAGAGGAGTTGCCATCATTTGGAGGAGAAGAGGCAATCTGGTTTTTGGAATTTTCAGCATTTTTGCAGTGGTTTTTCCTCATCTTCGTGGATTTATGTACCTATAATCTTTGAAGCTGATGGCCTTTGGATGGGGTTTTTGTATGGGAGTCCTTTATGTTGATGTTGATGTTATTACGGTTTGTTAGTTTTTCTTTTACCAGTCAGGCCCCTCTTCTGCAGGTCTGCTGTGGTTCACTGGAGGTCCGCTCCAGACCCTGTTTGCCTGGGTATCATCAGTGGAGGCTGCACAACAGCAAAGATTGCTGTCTGCTCCTTCCTCTGGATGCCTCGTCCCAGAGGGGCACCAGCCTGATACCAGCCAGAGCTCTTTTGCATGAGGTGTCTGTCGACCGCTGTTCTCTCCCAGTCAGGAGGGGAGAGGGTCCGAGACTTGAAGAGGCAATTTGTCCCTTAGCAAGCTGGTGCACTGTGCTCAGAGAATCCCTCTTGTCAGGATCAGCTGGTCTCTTCAGAGGCGGCAGGCAGGGACAATTAAATCTGCTGGAACTGTGCCTACAGCTGCCCCTTCCCCCAGGTGCTCTGTCTCAGGGAGATGGGAGTTTATCTGTAATCCCCTGACAGGAGCTGTTACCTTTCCTTCAGAGATGCCCAGCCCAGTGAGGAGGAATCTAGAGAAGCAGTGTGGCTGCAGCTGCTTTTCCATGCTGTGGTGAGTTCTGCCCAGTCCAAACCTTCCAGCCTCCTTAGTGGACTCCCCTCCTGCCACCAAACTTGATCTTCCCCAGTTGGCTTCAGACTGCCGTGCTGGCAGTGAGAATTTCAAGCCAGTGATTCCTAGCTTGCTGGGCTCCATGGGAGTGGGACCTACTGAGCAAGACTACCTGGCTCCCTGGCTTGAACACTTTTTCCAGGGGAGTGAATGGTTCTGTCTTGCTGGGGTTCCAGGCACCACTGGGTTGTGAAAAAAACTCCTGCAGCTAGCTCAGTGTCTGCCCAAACAGCCCCCCAGTTTTGTGCTTGAAACCCAGGGCCCTGGTGGTTTAGGCACACGAAGTAACTTCCTGATCTGCAGATTGCAAAAACTGTGGGAAAAGCATAGTGACCTGGCCAGGCTAGTACAGTCCCTCAGAGCTTCCTTTGGCTGGGTAGGGTGGTCCCCCAGCTTCTTGCACTTCCCAGGTGAAGCAATGCCCCACCCTGCTTCTTCTTGCCCCACTGTGGGTTGGACCTACAACCTAACCAGTCCCAATGTGATGAGCTGGGTACCTCAGTTGGAAATGCAGAAATCACCCACCTTCTGCATTGGTCCTGCTGGAAGCTGCAGACTGGAGCATTTTCTATTCGGCCATCTTTGGATCATGTCCTAATAACAGTATTTTATTATGGTTTGTTTACCTGCTTTTCTCTCCTCACTAGACTGTGAACTTCTCATATTAATCTTTGTATCTCTAGAATCTAGGCCATTAGCATTTAAAGTGTGTTCAATAAATAACAAGTGAGTGAATTGCTAGAAAAGAAAAATAAGTGTTTGACAACTCTGTAAAAGGATTACTCATAAGTGAAGTAGAACCTCAGAACATAGGAGTGAGAGAAAAGGACTAGTTCAGAAAGTATCTCAGTTTTTGTATGAGGAGTCATAGATATTTTAAGTATTTTTCTTAGCTGATTGGGGGAAAAAAATCTTAAGAATTATTATATTTCAAAAAAATTATAATTCTCATTATTTGAATGCTGTATTTAAAATTCCCAATATTTTGGTGTTAGAAGCTGATCATTCTCTATAGAATCCTAATTTGTAATTTTAGTTTACAGTTGACATTATTTCTGTTAACAAGACATCTTAGATATTGAAATGTTGGTTAAGTTTTTGAAAATTACTTCAGTAAGTATCAGTTAAGTAAAAAAACATTGTCAATTGATCTGTCTCTCTCTACACACATGTGCATGCACATGCAAATGCACATTTCTTTTTTTAAACCACAAATGTGCCTTTGTATTAATATTCTCAATAACATTATATTTAAGTATGTTACATTAAATCTCGGGAAGTAGTGAATTGTTTTTTCTTTTCATTTCAGAAAATAGAGAATCCTGATGAACTGGCAGAACTTATAAATATGAATCTTGCACAACTTTGCTCACTTCTGATGGCTTTATGGGGACAGTTTCTGGAAGTTATAACACTACACGAAGAACTAAGAATATTATTAGCACAAGAGCACCATACTTTGAGGGTAAGTTAAAGAAAAGTGATTTTAGAGCATTTTAATGAGTATTATTTACCTTTAGTAATTTTTTGTGAACAAAAAACCTAATTTTTACCTATATATTGATAAATCAGAAATGAGACATTTATCATTATGTTATTGTTTGACTTCTAAAATTAGTAATACAGTGGAACAATACAGTTAAGCATATGACCTATATCAGTCACAATCGCTGCTGCTAAGAAAAACCACATAAGTAAAATAGGAAAATATATGATACATGATAGCCCCTGGAACCTAAGAATAGGAATTAATAGCCAAGTCTCACTAGGGACAGGAATCAGGAACTAGAGAGCTATCTGAAACTTATATCTCCCTCTTTTCATTTTCCTCCTTTTCCTTCCCTTCTTCTATCACTGACCTAATATAGGAAAATGTATTATGAACTTTGCAGGATGGAAGGGGCAGTTTACACATTACACATATATGTTTGCTGTAGACCTAGTATGGACATTATGCAGGAATTTCTATACAATTTTATTGTATAGCGTCTCAAGAGATTTGGACATATTAAATATCTCTCTTTCTATCTTGTTTCCTTATATACTCTGCATGCACCGTAATTTTGCTTTATGTACTGTGAATTCCTCCAAACATTATTTATTTCTTTTTAAAAAAAAATTTTCTTAATTATAAAACATAACATATAATCAAAGTCAGAAAAGTACATAAAACATGCACATTGTATCAAATAATTAAAAGCATATACCCTTTCAGTTATCCAGATCAAGAAGTAGAACACTCTCAACGCTACAAATGTTCTTTCTGTCCTTTCCAATTATTAAACCCTTCCTAAAACTTAGAAGTAATCACTGTCCTGTCGTTTGTGATGATGATTTCCTCCTCTTTTAGTTTTATCACCTATGTGTGGACACTAAATAGTAGAGATTGTTTCCACCTGTTATTGAATTCTATATAGATGAAATTGTACAATGAGTATTCTTCTGTATCTTGCTTTTTCAGGCAACACATTAGGAGATTAATTCATCTTTTTTTATAGTACCTGTAGATTGTTCATTATCATCGCTGTAATATATTCAGTTCCATTTGAATATACTCACATTTGTTTATCCATTCTACTATTGATAGATACTTGGATTATTTCTAACTTGTAGCTATTACAAACCAAGCTGCTATGAACATTCTTGTGTATTTTTCCTGGCATATCAGTTTCTCTAAAATACCTACCTATGAGGGAAATTGCTGAGTCATAGGCTATACATAACTTCAATTTTACTAGTTAATGTGACAGTTTTCAGAGTTGTACCAATTTTCCCTCCCACCAGCACAGTTTATTACTCCACATACTCTCCAACTCTTGATATTGGCAAGCTTTTTAAACTTTGCCAAACTAATGGATGTGAATTGGTATATTACTGTGGCTTTAATTTGCATTTCTCTGATGACCCATGCAGTTGAGCACTGCTTTATGTGATTATTGGTTATGCAGGTTTGCTCCATATGAAATGCCTATTCTAATCTTTTTGCCCATTTCTAATAAGATTACTTTTTTCTTCTTTATTTCTAATACTTTTCTGTGTCCTTTGTCTGTCATATGTTTTTACTAATAGATTCTCTCTCATTTCATGATTTATTGTTTTCATTGACTTTATATTGTTTTATAATGAACTGGAGGTCTTAATTTTAGAATAGAAGGAAACTAAGAGAATGGCCAAACATGGACATAGCCATTTTTGTACATATGTGGATCAGTGTAAAAAACTGAGATTTTTCAATAAATGATGTTTGAGACAATTGGGTATCCACTGTGGTAAATGTTACATAAAATTCAGTTCCAAGTGGATTGAAGATTTAAATGTGAAAGGCAAAACTGTAAAGCTTCTAAAGTATAATTGGAAACTTACAGAAGGCTTAAAAATGTTGGCCAGGAGCGGCGGCTTATGCCTGTAATACCACCACTTTGGGAGGCCAAGGAGGATGGATCACCTGAGGTCCGGAGTTCAAGGCCAGTCTGGCCAACATGGCAAAACCCCATCTCTACTAAAAGTACAAAAATTAGTGAGGCGTGGTAGCAGGTACCTGTAATCCCAGCTACTTGGGAGGCTGAGGCAGGAGAATCATTTGAACCCAGGAAGTGGAGGTTGCAGTGAGCCAAGATCACACCACTGCACTCTAGCCTGGGTGACAAGAGTAAAACTCCCTCTCAAAAAAAACTCCTATATAATTTTCAGCAGAATCACAAATTAGCATTTCAGCACATTTGCTTTATCATTGCATCTTTTGTGTAAGTAGATACACATATAAATATATACATACATATATACTTACATATATTGTTTTTCCTGAACAATATAATTATAGACATAGTATTCTTTTATCATTAAATACTTCAACATATATACCCTAAGTTAGTTAACCAATACACTGATCTACTTTAGGAATTTTTATATTGATACAATATTGATATTTAATGTATTGTCCATATTTAAATTTTACCATTCGTCTTGCTAATGTTTGGCATTAACAACTTATTCCAGGATCAAATTCAGGAACACACTGATTCAGTTTTCATGTTCGTTTACTCATTTAATCTGGACTAATGCTTTATCTTTGCATGACTGACTCTTTTGAGGAGTATTGGCCAGTAAGTTTGTGAACTATTCTTCAGTTTGGGTTTGTATTATATTTCCTGGTGATTAGATTAAGATGACACAGTATTGGAGTGATACTGTATATTTTTTTCAATCAGTTTTGATAGATTATATTTTTCAAGGAGTTTGCCCATTCTAAGTTTGTTAATTTACGGACATCAAGTAGTTCCTAGTATCCTTCAATTATCTTTTTGATATCTATAATATCTAGTGTTTTCTAGTTTTATTCCTGATTTTATTCTAGTTTCTAATTATTTGTGCCTTCTTTCTTTTTCTTGAATGGTCTCACTAGAAGTTTGTTATTTTATTAGTCTTTTCAAAAAAACAATTTTTGATGGTGTTAATTTTCTCCCTGTGTGTTTTGTTTTGTTTCATTATTTTTGCTATATTGTAGTAAACAGGATCCATGTATCAAATACTGTTGTTTTATAGGACTTTTTCTTAGAATTTCTTCGTTAAAAGTCAATCACCTTCTCTAAAGGGCTAAATAAAAAAGGATTCTACAATGGATAAAATGGCATAATCACTGTATTCAACTTACTGGTAGTCTGGCATCATCTTAATGTAGCAATTTAGAATGAATAGCATAATGAATGGAATGCATTTTTCAACAGTTTTCATGAACATCATTTCTCACTATCAAGATTTTGAACAACAATGAATTATGGTAATAGTATCAGAAATGTAGCCAGTTTTCAGGGTAAATTAAAGTGACATCGATAAGGATTAAAGGATCTCACAACATTCTGTTTTTGGAAAGTTAGGACTCTGACTAGGACTTGAAAGCCAGCATACCTCTATGGAGAGGTGAGCTGAATGCATACCAATACTTCAGGCAAAGTTTTCTTGAAAAGTACATCAGAATACAAAACAAGTGACCCAATTTTCTGTGCTGTAGAACAAGAATCAACTTTTTCTGTAAGAACCAAGTGGTAAACATTTTGGGCTTTGGGAGCCACACATCTTTGTCTAAACAGCTCAGCTGTGTTGTAACATGAAAGCAGCCATGGACACTGCATATGAATAAGTGAATGTGGTGGTGTTTCAATAAAGTTTTATTTACAAAAACAGGCAGTGGGCCAGATTTTGTTCTCAGGCTGTAGTTTGCCAACTCCTACATTATAAAGCTAAGAGGAGAGTCGATACCTCTTCCACAAAATAAAAGTCTGTTTGAAGGGTAATTTTAGTGACCAGTAGTACTGAAGTAAAGGCCAGCAGCAAGAAATAGTTTTACATGGGAAGGGCAATTTTCAGGGTATTTTTTTTCTCTTTTTTTATTTTGTTTTTCAATTTTTTTAAAAAATTTTTTATGTTTTTATTTCGTTCCTGCAAGCAAACAGGGTATTTTTTTTTAACTATGTTTTTACTAGAGAAAAATATTAGAGTTCCATTACGTTGTTCTATTAATACTTTGTCTCACCTGAATGGGAAGAGAATGGTTGCAAGGATTAAAGGCAACTTTATAGCTTGGTATTCTGTGGAAAAGAAGCTGTTCTGGGTGGAATAGGAAAGAGAAGGTAAACTTAAATAGTTAAAGAGCAGCTGATGAACACAACTTTGAGAAGAAGGGACAAAGGGAACCAAGACAAAAATCAGGTTTGTGGAAAACTAAAATACTAATGATAAACTTTGGAATTTTACCTAGAGCTTCCCTTTTCTCACCCCATTCTGGATACCAAGATAGGGCCTATTTTAATTCGTAAATGAATCATGGAAGGATAATAAAGACAGAACAAGAAAATGAGCTAATGTTACTCAGAAATAAGTCTGTCCCTGCCCTGCAGTGTATCACTAAAAGTGTGGACATAGTAACATTGTTTTATCTGGCTCCCATTTAGCAATTCAAGAGGAACTTTGCTAATAAAATATCTTGTTCTTCTGAGAATACAGTGCTAAGCCTACAGGAACTGAAGTAATCTAAAGGACATTCAGTGTTTGTGCAGGGACAGACTTAGCTACAATAAAGTATATAGGCTGTCTGGTAACAAATTCAGAAGCAGCACAATTGAACTAAGTTGCAGAAATATTTATATTTTCATTTTCTCAGTAATATATTTTGATGAGAATATTTAAGTATAATTTATCTTTTTTTTTCTTTTATGTGTAGTGCTTTTGTATCCTCTTTAAGAAATCTTTGCCCAAGATCATGAAAAATATTATCCTGTGTTTGCTTTAAGGAGCATTAGAATTGTAGCTCTTATATTTAGGGCCATGGGTCATCTTGAATTAATTTTTTAATTTGGTGTGAGGTGTATGGCTTAAGATTCTTTTTTTTTTTTTTCAGGTTTTTTGGCATCATTTATTGAAAAGACTTTTCTTTCTCTATTGAATTGCCTTAGAATCTTTGTTGAAAATCAATTGACTAATAAGCATGCATCTATTTCTTGACCTTTTTTTCTGTTCCATTGGCCTATTATACATCTTTATGTTAATAAATACCACACTAACTTTATTATGGAATGTTATACTAACTCTTGCAGCCAGGTAGTTGCGTAAGTCGTCCAAGGTTTTCTTCTTTTTTGAGATTGTTTTGGCTATTCTAGATCTCTTGAATTTCTATATAAATTTTAAATCAAATAACATCTCTTTTAGAATTTGTCTAGCAGGTTTTCTGGTTTTTATTGAAAAATCTTTCCTCTGCAGAAAATTTTAAATCATGTCAATTTTTATCTTTTTAAATCCTCTTGGGATTTCAGTTTACACTGAGTAAAATCTATAGATCAATTTAGGGACAGTTACCTCCTTAACCATATTGATTCAGACAATTTGTGGGCATAATATGGCCTTCTCTTTAGCTCCCCATTTATTTCGACCTTCTTCAATTTATCTAAAACCTGCTTTTGTAGTTTTTATGCCTTAAGTTTACTCATAAGCATTTTATATTATCTGATACTATTATAAATGGTTTTTAAATTTTATTTTCCAAGTGGTTGCTACTAGGATAGAGAAGTATAATTGATTTTTGCATATTGACTTTATGCTTTGCTAAATGTTTTAGGTAGAGTATTCTATAAATCTCAATCAGCTCAAGTTGGTCGATAATGTTGTTTAACCTTGGATTGACAGTTTTCCCCCTCTGTTTGAGTACTTTAAAAAGTGCCATTATCTTCTGACCTCTGTAGTCTGATTAAAAAGTCAGTTATTTATACTGTTTTTCCCCTCTGGCTGCCTTTAGGATTTTTCTTCTTGTCTTTGTTTTCCAGCAGTTTGACTACGATACACCTTGCTGCAGTTGTATTATCGTTGTTTGTTTTTCTGTGTTTATCTTGCTTGGGATTTGCTGATATTCTTGGGGCTCTAGGTTATTTTTATCAATTTTAAAGAAATTTGCTATTATATCTTCAGATATATTTTCTACCCCATTTCTTTCCCTCTCTTCTCCCTCTGGTACTCTAATTATACATATGTTATATCATTTGATACCATTTTTTAAAGCAATTTTTTGTCTGTGCTCTTCAGACTGAATAATTTGTTATTCTAAGCTCACATTCATTAACTCTTCTGTAGTGACTAATCTGCTCTTAATCTCATCTAATAGTATTTCATTTCAGATATTATATATTTTACTTCTTAAATTTCCATTTTGTTCTCTTCATGTATAATAGTTCCATTTTTATATTGAGGAGCCCTATCTGTTTACTCTTTATTACCAGCTTTTTTCAGTCATTGGGCAATTTATAATCATTGTTTAAAAGTGCTTAGACTTCTAGTTTCTGATCCAGCATGTAAGAGCTTTGGAAGTTGTTACTCCCATCCTAGCAACAAAAAAGCTGAATGAACTGAAAAATCAACAACTCTTTTTAGATTTATCAAAGAATTAAGGTCACAGGCAAACTCCTGTCCCCAAAATTGGAGAGTCTGATAGCCAGTTACAGAGAATCCCATCTAGTGGAATAAAAACTCATTAATAGAAATCACTACTGTAGCCAGTCCTGCAATAGGAAACTTATAATTGATGAATGTCTGGAGACTCAGTATGGACAGATGAGTTAAAAATTCCTGGCAGGGGTGAGGGGGGATCTTAGGGGATCCCATACTATCATGACTTTCACCTCCAAAAGCCCTACCAGCTTCTTTCAGTGAAAATTGGAGAAAAGCCCCTCATACTTCTAGATGGTGGGAAGGGAATGTAGCCATTTTGAAATACATCCAAAACATTCTGTCTTTAACAAAATATGCCTCAGTGGAAAGTATCTTACTAGAGCCTCACTGACCTGGGGGGAAGAGAAATATCCAACTCTAGTCTTCTACATGGGGAAAATAAAATATCCATTATCATATGTTATTAGAGAATTACAAATTAAAATGAGATAACCACTGTACCTGTAAGAATGGCTATAATCCAAAACACTGAGAAAAGCAAATGTTGATGAGGTATGGAGCAACAGGAACTCCCTTTCATTCCTGGTAGGAACACAAATAGGATGGCCATTTTGGAAGACATTTTGGTAGTTTTTTAAAAAACAACATATTCTCATCATAAAATCCAGCTGTCACACCCCTTGGTGTTTATCCAAATGAATTGAAAATTTATGTCCACATAAAAACCTCCACATATAGCAGCTTGATTCATAATAGTCAAAACTTGGAAGCAACCAAGATGTCCTTCAATAGGTAACTGGATAAACAAACTGTTGTCCATTCATACAATGGAATGTTATTTGGCAATAAACAGAAATGATTAGTGAAGCCATGAAAAGACATTGAGGAACCTTGAAAGCATATGGCAGACTGAAAGAAGCCAACCTGAAAAATCTACATATACTGTATGATTTCAACTATACAACATTCTGGAAAAGGAAAAACTGTGGAGATAGTAAAAAGATCTGGGTTGTCAGGGGCTCTGGGGGATAGAAGGAGGGACAGGAAGGTAGAGCACAAGGGATTTGGGGGCAGTAAAAATATTCTATATGATACTGTAGTGGTATATACGTGTCATTTTATATTTTTCAATGCCCATATACCACACCAAGAGTGAACCTTAATGTAAATAATGTACTTTAATAATAATATATTAATATTGGTTCATCAGTTGAAACAAAGGTACCACAGTAACACAAGATGTAAATAATAGGGTAAGCTGGAGGAGTAGGGGTGGGGAGGAAGGGCAATATGGAAACCCTTTGTACTTTCTGACCAGTTTTTCTGTAAACCTAAAACTGCTGTAAAAAAAAATTGTTTATTTTTTAAAAATTGCCTGCTTATTCAAACATCTCAATTATCTTGGTGTCTCTTTCTATTGGCTGATTTTATCTGTTGATTGTACATTGTATTTTCCTGATGTTTTGCATGTCTAGTGCTTGTTCCTCAGTGCTTGAAAAAGTTGCTTCATATATTTTAACCAGTTTTACAGTTGTTTGCAGAAGGAGGAGGGTAGGTTCTACTCTCGTGGTCTCAGTTAATGTTAAAATAGAAGTTTTCAGCCCTGGCTGTACAGTTGAATTGCCTGGGGAACTTTTAAAAAGGTCAGTGCTGAATGAGGTCTAGACCTAGGGAAATTTTTTAAAGTTCTCCAAGTGTTTAACAGGGTTAGGGTATTCCCTAAATAAGAGAATTGACCTAGAAAGAGTGGGAACTGAAATTTGGCCTGTCCTCCTTGGAGTCTAGTTGCATCTGTCTGTAGAAGGAGCATGTTTTTTAAATTTAAACTTTAAAGCTGCCATATGGATTAGCAGGATCCTAGATTCTAATGTGTAGCCATTACCTTCCAGTAAGGAATCCAGAGTATCAGTGAATTCTTACTAGCTTTTATTGAGATTTTAATATCATAAAATAGTATTTTCAACAGTAGTGATGCAACTTATATTCTAGTAGAGGGAAAGAGTTAGGAATAGCTCACATAGCCATTCTTTCCACTTAAAGAACCTCTTTACAATGATGTGTTATTTATTCAAAACGTTACGAAGTTTGCATTTTTAAAAAGAGATATTCATTGCTAAAACTGCTTGATCTGGTATTCTTTGAGTATAACTATGTGAATGTCATTTTCTAAATAAAGTAAAAGTACTTCTTTCTGGGAACATATTGCTTATTTATAGTATATAATTTGATACTTTTATATTTTACAAGGTTTGGGCAGACTTCCAATTTGACTATAATTATAAGCATAAACAAAATATTTTCTAGCTTTTATGTATATATATAAAAATCATGTCTAGCACTTGCAGTAAATAAGTCTATCCAGGCGGGAGATGATGGCTCACACCGGTAATCCTAACAGTTTGGGAGGCTGAGGTGGGTGGACTACTTGAGCCCAGGAGTTTGAGAACAGCCTGGGATCTTCATGGGGAAACCCCATCACTACAAAAAATACAAATATTAGCTGGGCATGGTGGGGTGCGTGTGTCATTCCACCTACTTGGGAGGCTAAGGTGGGAGGATCACCCACGCCTGGGAGGTTGTGGCTGTGTTGAGCTGTGATGGTGCCACCACACTCCGGCCTGGGTGACAGAGAAAGACCCTGTCTCAATAAATAAATCTATCCAAAAATAAATTTTAGAGTGGTTTTTTTTTTTTTTGAGATAGAGCTTCACTCTTGTCACCCAGGCTGGAGTACAATGGCTCAATCTCAGCTCACTGCAACCTTTGCCTCCCAGGTTCAAGTGATTCTGGGATTATAGAGGCCTGCCACCACACTCGGGTAATCTTTGCATTTTAGTAGAGACAGGGTTTCACCCTGTTGGCCAGGCTGGTCTCAAACTCCTGCCCTCAGGTGATCCTGTCACCTCGGCCTCCCAAAGTGGTGGGATTACAGGTGTGAGCCACCGTGCCCAGCCAATAGTGTGATCTTTAATGGGTAAATTTTTTTCTTTAAATATGCTAACCATAATATTTGATGTTACTATTGGAATTGTTTTGAAGCAAAACAAGTAGTGCCCATATATGACAGTGAATTTAATACATGTTGTGTCTGTTCTCTTTCACCAACTAGCAATCCTTCCATCTCTCTTCTTCTATTTGGGTCTCC
The DNA here is from genome assembly GCA_963573385.1 of Cacajao melanocephalus. NCBI lineage: Eukaryota > Metazoa > Chordata > Mammalia > Primates > Pitheciidae > Cacajao > Cacajao melanocephalus. The sequence goes on from CAUYLG010000783.1 coordinate 41,501, forward strand.
ATATTCCCTGAGACACAACAATATTTAAATTAAGTCAGTTAATATGCAATGATCTCTAAGTGTTCAAGTGAGAGGAAAAGTTGTAAGTTTCTCACTTTAAATCAAAAGCTCGAGGTGATTAAGCCTAGGGAGGAAGGCATGTTGAAAGCCAAGGTATACTACAAGCTAGGTCTCTTGCACCAGTTAGCCAACTTGTGAATACAAAGGAAAAGTTATTGAAGGAAATTGAAATGCTTCTCTAATGAAATGATAAGAAAGTAAAACAGCCTTAGTAGTGATGTGGAAAAAGTTTGAGTGGTCTGGATAGATCAGCCACAACAGTACCTTAAGCCAAAGCCTAATCAGAGCTGGGTCCTAACTCTTTTCGATTCTATGAAGGCTGAGAGGTAAGGAAGCTACAAAAGAAAAATTTGAAAATAGCAGTGATTGGTTATTGAGGTTTAAGGCAAGAAACATAACATAAAATTTCTGATGGAGAAGTTATAGCACGTTATCCAGAAGATCTAGCAAAAATAAATGATGAAGGTGACTTCACTAAACAGTAGATTTTCAGTGGAGATAAAACAGCCTTCTAGTAGAAGAAAATGCCATCTAGGATTTTTATAGCTAGAAAAGAGAAGTCAGTGCATGACTTAAAAGGACGGGCTGACTCTCTTGTTAGGAGCTAGTGTAGCTGGTGCTTTGAAGTTGAAGCCAATACTCAGTTACCATTCGTAAATTCTAGAGCCCTTGAGAATTATGCTGAATCTACTGTGTGCTCTATTAACAGAACAACAAATCCTGGATTACAGCACATCTGTTTACACCATAGTTTACTAAACATTTTAAGCCCACTGTTGAGACCTGCAGCTCAGGAATAAAAAGATTCCTTTCAAAATATTATTACTCATTAACATTGCACCTACTCAGCCAAAACCTCTCACGGAGATAAAGGAGATTAATGATGTTTCCATGCCTGCTAACACAACATCTGTTCTTCAGCCCGTGAGATCCATAAATCATTTTGAGTTTCAAGCCTTATTACTTAAATACATTTTGTAAGGCAATAGCTGGCCATACATAGTGATTCCTCTGGTGGATCTAGCCAAAATAAAAGAAAAACCTTTTGGAAAAAAATCACGATAGTAGATGCCATTAAGAACATTCATGATTCAAGGAAGGAGGTCAAAATATCAACATGAACAGAAGTTTGGAAGAGGCTGATTCTAACCCTTATAGGCAACTTTGAGGGGGTCAAGACGAGTGGAGAAAATAACTGCAGATGTGGTGGAAGTAGCAAGAGAACTAGAATTAGAATTGGAGCCTGAAAATGTGACTGAATTGCTGCAATCTCATGATCATACTTGAATAGATGCAGAGTTGCTGGTTATGGATAAACAGAGAAAGTGGTTTCTTGAGATGGAATCTAATCCTGGTGAAGATACTGTGAACATTGTTGAAATGACAACAAAACATTTGGAATATTACATAAACTTAGTTGAAAAAGCTGTGGGTTTAAGAGGATTGACTCCAATTTTGAAAGAAGTTATACTCTGGATAAAATGCTGTTTAACTGCATCACATGCTACAGATAAATCTTTTGTGAAAGGAAGAGTCAGTTCATGCAGGAAATGTTGTTGTTGAATTTAAGAAATTGCCATAGCTACCCCAACCACCCTAATCAGCAGCTATCAATATCAAGGCAAGATCTTCTACCAGCAAAACCAGCTGAAGGCTCACATGATCATTAGCATTTTTAACAATAAAATATTTTTAAATTAAGGTATACACGTTGTTTTTTTTTAAAAAAGATATTATGTTACTGCACACTGAATAGACTACGGTATAATGTAAACATAATTTTATATACACTGGGAAACTGAAAAATTCATATTGCAATATTCACTTTATTGTGGTGGTCTGGACCCTAACTCATAATATCTCCAAGGTATGCCTATACTAAACATACTTTAGTCCTTTGATAATGACTTAGTTGTCATGAATTTTAAAGTGCTCAACTTCAATATACTGATATTCCATGTTATTAAAAATGCCAGGATATTGGAATATCCATTAAAAGATCTCAAGTTGTATTAATTTTTTATTTATTTTGTGTAATCTTTTATAGGGAAATTCTAGGCGGATTTTTTTTTATCACGTTCTTATTTCTTGAAACTGCCTGTGTACTTACCTCTTCATTTTTCATTTTTACCTCTTAATTCTTCATTTTTCTTTGTCTAATTTGCTCTTTAAATGTGCTGTGGATTGAGAAAGCAAATAACTGAAACCAGATGGATTGTATCAAATAATAAGTATAAATCAGATTTGTAATAAAAGGACTTCATGGTATTTTGCTATGAGGTAGTGCAAGGACTTAAAAACATTTGTTCAGTAAACATTTGCAAGGTGCTTTTTTTTTTCAAGGCAGCATAGATATTATATAATCTATCAGATAGAGACCCTGCACTCAAGATTAGAATCTAATCTGAATGTACACATATAGAATTGTATTATAATAAATACTGTGTTAGCAATTTGAATAGCATTATTAGAATGAACACAGATACAGGAATATTTAACTCTGTGAAGCATTACTAAATACTTAACTTTGAATGCTCAGCTATTGTCTTCCTCCTAGCTTTTGAATAATTGATGTTGCCAAATAAGTTTTTTTTTTAATTGAGCACACAAAACTCATGTTTTATAAACATAAAAAATACATACCCAAATGTATACATATACAAAGCAGTAATATATATAGTCCCTATATTGGAAGTTTAAATCTGTAAATTTAAAATTTTTTGTCAAACTTTTGCCTGAAAATAAGCTGTATTGCCATCAGGTGGCAGTCATACCTTAGTTACGGCCACACACTATAGTAATACCCTTACTTGTAATAACCACAGCATGATAATTATGCTGAAAGTGAATTTAGAAAGAACTTCGTTTGGGTGCATACAGGAAAAAAAGATTTCTGATAAGGAGTCTTAATGCGGAAAGGAAAAGATAAGTGGTTTGGAGCACAAGACTTAGTTTCCCAAATCTTTGTTTGAATCACAGGTTTATTGCCTACTAGCTGTGTTATCTTGGCCAAATAATTAATCTCTTTGTGTCCTCGTTTCCTCATCTATTAAACGAAGATAATATCCTAGAGTTTTTTTGTTTTTTCTTTATCATTCAGTTTGACACTGAGTTTTTATGTGTTTTAAGTCAAAGAATGAGAATAAAGTTTTTAGTTTCGAGACTGTGAGGTAGAGTACTGTCAAGAAATGATTGTTATTGTAGGACTTAGGGAAGGTAGAGAGAGAAGGAAAAGCAGCTAACCAGTTTTGGGGGTCCAGCTGCAACTGCAGGAATCCAGATAACTTAAAGATGCATTTTTTTTCATGCTTTATAGGCCCAAAGGAAATCATCTTAATAGATAGCCAGACAGGCTGATTTTTTTTTCTCATCTTTCCTTTAATGTTGGAGAGGAAAAAAAGAAGCATTTGGACAACATATGAAAGTTGTTGCATCCACCTCCCTTGTTGACTTGTTTATCTGAAGACCCAGGTTTATCTGCTTAGGGAAACAAGTTTAGTAAGTCAGAAATTCATCTGGCCAGATATTGACGACAAGTAAAATAGGTCTTTAATTTGTTATAAAGTTAAAACCAAAGGATCCTAGATCATACTTTGTTTAGAAAATAATCATAGATGTAATATAATCTCCCCTCTCTGTACTGTCCAAACAAGACATCTTTTCCAGCTCCTGATGCTTAATTTTGCTCCAGTAGCTGACAGAGTCTTTCCTTTCATAATTGAAAATGAAAGGGTTAAAATACAAATGTAATGGAAGAAATGTTCATCTAGATTCAACATTTATTTACCAAGTACTTGATTTTGTAATATGCTCTCTCGCTCTCTCTCTCTCTCTCTCTCTGGCTCTTTCTTTCTTTTGGAATTTCACTCTTGTCACCTAGGCTGGAGTGCAGTGGTGCCATCTTGGCTCACTGCAACCTCTGACCCCTGGGTTCAAGTGATTCTCCTGCCTCAGCCTCCTGAGTAACTGGGATTACAGGCACCTGCCACCATGCCCAGCTAATTTTTGCATTTTTAGTAGAGATGGGGTTTCACCATGTTGGCCAGGTTGGTGTCTTGAACTCCTGACCTCAAGTAATCCACCCGCCTCAGCCTCCCAAAGTGCTGAGATTATAGGCAAGAGCCACCGCACCTGGCCTACAGCTTCTATTCTAAAGAACATTACAATTTAGGAGGGGAGACGATTCATATATATAATTATTTTAAGACAAAAGGTGGTAAAGGCTATAATGGTAATCATAATAGCTTATATTTATATATGCTTTTCAGATTTATTTCATGCAGTACAAAAATTCAGTGCTTTGACAGCACTGAAGAGGGAGAAGGGAAGTTTAATTCTGATGGGTGATTATGGAAGGCCTAATGGAGGCAGTTTCTCTCCCTACCATGAGATGCCGGATTGACTTTTTAAATATGCCATGTTATTAATACTCTCTTTTGGAATTTTTAGGTACGCAGATTTTCTGAGGCATTCTTTTGTTTTGAGCATCCAAGAGAAGCTGCCATTGCATACCAGGAACTTCAGTGAGTAGTATAAATCCAAAATTAAAAAGATTTTATTTCCTTTTATATAAGATATGTATCAGTGTCTCAGAATTTATCAGTGACAGAATATGCAGTATTAATATAAGAATTTAGGAGAATTTGAATTTCAGAAATCCCATCTTTAATCAAATTGAGTTTCATCTTATGAATTACTTCATAAAAGCCCCATACTTTACAGACAAAGAAACATAATGCACTGTATTTCTCCCTTCCTTTTTATCAGATCTGCCATAATCTTGGTAGTCTCTTACAACTTTGGCTCTAGCCTTCTGTTTGGCCATATTCTATCTTTATTTCACAGATCAGAATTTCTTACGTTCATCATTTTTTATTACATATTTTCATCTATCTTTATTTTCACAGGTCAGAATTTCTTATGTTCATCGTTTTTTATTACATATTTTCATAAATACTGTCTTCTATAATTGTAAATGATTTACAATTAAAATACCCGTAACAAATGCCTTCTACCTACCTTCCTACTGAGTAGATTTATTCCTGGTTTTCTTTGCCATTAAAGAATATTTTGAGGATATTATGCTGAACGAAAAAAGCTTGGTGGTAAAAATTGAATACTATGTGATTCTACTTGTATGAATTTATAGAAAAGGCAAAACTAAGGTGAAAAAAAAAGCCAGGACTGGTTTTCTTGGTGTTGACTTGGGCTGGGTTGGGAAGACATAAGGGAACTGTCTGAGCAGATAGAAATGTTCTGTATCACATATACATTTGTCAAAATCATACAGCTAATATTTATATTTCAATGTGTATAAATTATTACCACAAAAAAACCTGTAAATAATAATAGAGTGTCAGAGTAGGCAGTGAGTGTTGATAAAAAAGACACGTTAGTTGTTGAAGTTTGGTGGTAGGTATGTGGGGTTTTTTAATACTACTGTTTGATTTGTTTGAAATTTTCCATAAGGCAAGGTTTTCTGTTTTGTATTAGAAAATTATACATCATGTTTTAAATAGCTGTTAATTTTATTTGTCAATATATGTTGAGTAGAAACAGTAGTAGTGAAACACATCTTTTTCCCAGCACTATCATCAAATGATTATTAAGCAGTTGAACTTTTGGTATTTCTCTTTTATGCTTATATTAAGTTGAGACATTAAGCATAGAAATTCACTTTGAAATAACATAAAATATGGAAGAATATAATGGGAATTAAATAAATAATTATCAGTCTGTAATTTAATAAGTCAATTTTTTGCCAACAAATCATCATTTTCATTTTACCAGTACTTAATCACTGACCAAGCAGCTCTTTCATAAGGAGGTTATGTCTTGCAGATGGGAGATAAGAATGGAAGAGGGAAGGGGAAAGGGTAGAATCTATAAAGGGGAGTTGGGTATAATTTTTTTAAATTACAATCTGATTTAAGAAATATTTTTCAGTGCTCAGAGTCACCTACAGATGTGCACCGCTATCAAAAATACTTCCTTCTGCAGTTCTCTTCCACCCTTACCTATTGAATGTAGTGAATTAGATGGAGATCTCAGTTCATTACCTATAATATTTGAAGATAGGTATTTAGATTCAGTTACTGAAGGTAAGTGTAATCTAACTAAAATATACAAGTTATATGTATAGTTTTCAGTATATTCTTCCTAATATACATAAAACCATTCCCTAATGTGGAACAGTTTTTTTCCCTCTCTAGTTTTGTTTATTTATGTTTGAGGATATTAGAAAGCTATAGTTAGAAAAAGTAGTCTTAATCATTTGAGTTCTCACACTTTGTTTTAAACCTGAATCTTTTTTTCTTTGGATAAAAGACTTAGATGCACCCTGGATGGGAATTCAGAATCTTCAGAGATCAGAGTCCAGTAAAATGGATAAATATGAGACTGAAGAAAGCTCTGTAGCAGGACTTTCTAGCCCAGAGTTGAAAGTCAGACCTGCTGGTGCCTCCAGTATTTGGTATACAGAAGGTGAAAAGCAGCTAACAAAATCTCTGAAAGGAAAGAATGAAGAATCAAATAAATCCAAAGTTAAGGTTACTAAGCTTATGAAAACAATGAAACCTGAAAACACAAAAAAATTAATAAAACAGAACTCTAAGGATTCTGTGGTTTTGGTAGGCTACAAATGTTTGAAAAGTACAGCATCAAATGATCTCACTGAGTGCTTTGAAGGCAATCCTTCACATAGTCAGAAGGAAGGTCTGGATCCCACAATATGTGGACATAATTTTGACCCAAAGACCTACATGAGACAGACAAGTCAAAAGGAAGCTAGCTGTTTGCCAACTAATACAGAGAGAACTGAACAAAAGTCTCCAGATATTGAAAATATGCAACCAGACCAGTTTGATCCTTTGAGCTCTGGCAACCTAAATCTTTGTGCAAATTTGTCCATTTCAGGTAAACTTGATATCTCCCAGGACGATAGTGAAATTACACAAATGGAACACAATCTGGCATCCAGAAGGTCATCAGACGATTGCCATGATCATCAAACAACCCCATCTTTGGGAATAGGAACAATTGAAATAAAGCCCAGTAATAAAGATTCTTTCAGTGGAGAGAAAATAACTGTCAAACTAGGACCGTGGACAGAGCTTCAACAAGAAGAAATCTTTGTGGATAATTTACTACCCAACTTTGAGTCCTTAGAATCTAATGGTAAATCTAAATCTATAGAAGTAACACTTGAAAAGGAAGCTTTGCAAGAAGCAAAGTGTCTTTCTGTTGGAGAATCATTAACTAAATTAAGAAGTAATCTACCTGCCCCATCTACAAAAGAATATCATGTTGTAGTAAGTGGAGATACAATTAAGTTACCAGATATTAATGCCACATATGCCTCATCTAGATTTTCAGATTCGGGTATTGAAAGTGAACCAAGTTCTTTTGCAACACATCCAAACACTGATTTAGTCTTTGAAACTGTGCAAGGACAAGGCCCTTACAATAGTGAAAGATTATTTCCTCCGCTTTTGATGAAACCTGATTACAATGTAAAATTTTCATTAGGAAATCATTGTACTGAGAGTACAAGTGCATTAAGTGAAATACAGTCATCTTTGACATCCATAAATTCTCTACCTTCTGATGATGAACTGTCACCTGATGAAAATTCTAAGAAATCTATTGTACCTGAATGTCATCTAAGTGATAGCAAAACCATATTAAATCTAGGAATGACTGATTTGCCAAAAGGTGATGATGCTAAAAAGTCAAGTATCATTTTGCAACAGCAGAGTGTTATATTTTCAGGGCACTTGGACAATGAAACTGTAGCAATACATTCCTTAAATTCAAGCATTAAAGACCCTTTACAATTTGTTTTTTCAGATGAAGATACTTCCAGTGATGTGAAAAGTAGTTGCAGCTCCAAACCTAACTCGGATACTGTGTGTAAAGGCTCCCAGAGTCCTGATAAATCTAATAACTCTACAGGGACAGCAATTACATTAAATTCAAAACTGATTTGTTTAGGCACTCCATGTGTCATTTCAGGTTCCATTTCTACTAATACAGATGTTAGTCAAGATAGAACTGTGAAAAGAAAAAATAGTGATGTCTTAAATATAAAACAAATGTATTCAGAAATCCCTACAGTTGAAAGTGAAACTCATCTAGGTACAAGTGACCCTTTTTCAGCCAGTACTGATATAGTAAAGCAAGGGCTTGTGGAAGATTATTTTGGTTCTCAAAGCAGTACAGGTATTTCTGACACGTGTGCTGTTAGCTACAGCAATGCACTTAGCCCTCAGAAGGAGACTTGTGAAAAAGAAATTAGTAATCTTCAGCAGGAACAGGGTAAAGAGGATGAGGAAGAGGAGCAGGATCAGCAAATGGTTCAAAATGGGTACTATGAAGAAACAGATTATTCAGCTTTGGATGGAACAGTAAATGCTCACTATACAAGCAGAGATGAATTAATGGAAGAAAGACTTACAAAATCTGAAAAAATAAACAGTGACTATCTGAGAGATGGTATAAATATGCCTACTGTCTGTACTTCTGGTTGTTTGTCCTTCCCATCTGCACCACGAGAGTCTCCTTGCAGCGTTAAATATTCTTCCAAAAGTAAATTTGATGCCATTACAAAGCAGCCAGGCAGTACTTCTTACAACTTCACTTCTTCAGTTTCCTGGTATGAAAGTTCACCAAAACCTCAAATACAAGCGTAAGTAATGGAACATAATAGTACCTGCTGCTAAATATATATATATATATATATAATATCATAGATAGTGCTGAAGGATTGTCTACCTTGTTGTCTGTTTCTGTAATACAAAAAATAAAAATAAAATAAAAATAAAAATAAAAAAAAAATAAAAAAGATAGTCATCTTTGATGACTATCAGAATGGAGAAATGAACATAATATACCCTTGGCCACACAGACCTATAGTTCCCAAATAATTGTGCTCTTCTATAGGCTAGACATTCCTGATACAAATTTCCTTTGGTAGTTTTGTGTTAGAAGTATGCAATAATTGAGATTAAAACCCTTTTTTCATCAGTTCCTCATTTCTCCTCCATGAACTTCCAGACAAAACCCAAGTTTTATGAGTTTATCTAGGAAATAAGGACAATATTAGTTAAATGCGTAACAGGTTCCTGGAAACTTCTTAAACTTACCAGACACTGATTGCTGTCAGCTAAGTCAGTGGTTTCCATAATTGAAATTTCATGTACCAGTAAAATATCCAGAAAAATCTAGGGATGATATAGGTTTACTAGCGTGTACTGGTTCTTAAAATACTGCCTCAACCACATGGAATCATAATATTTGGGGTAAGAGGTCTGGGCATATATATACAGAGAGAGAGATTTTTTTTCTTTTTTTTTTTTTTAATTACACTTTAAGTTCTAGGGTACATGTGCAGAATGTGCAAGTTTGTTACATAGATATAAACGTACCATGATGGTTTGCTGCATCCATCACCTCCATCATCTACATGAAGCATTTTTCCTAATGCTGTCCTTCCCCTAGCTTCCCACCCCCTGCTATTTCCACCCCTAGCCCCCCAGAGATTTTTTTAAATTCCCAGATTATTCTGATTTATACACAAAAATTAAGATACATAGAGTCTAAAGCTAGTGAAACCAGTGAGGTAACAATGGCCAATTAAAAAATTGTAATATGCAGGGAAACTAAAGTTTATATCATCATCTGGGTACTTCAAACTGTCTGAGTCATCAGAAAGGAGTGATCTCTAATATAGACTCTATATGTTTTCTCCCAGCTTATCCTACTCCATTTAGTGTTCATCGGGTTCTTCCAATTTAACTTTATCAGTCCAAATGATGTATGTTAAATAGTTAAGAATTTTTTATGTTTGCAATCCCCAAATTGGTTAGATTGTCAATCATTGCAAATGAGTATATACCACTACTTGTATGTAGTCACATTCCCCTTGGTTATGCTCTTTCTTATTGGTATTTTTAGAGAAAAATGCAAATAACCTAAGATGCTAAATACTGTAAATACCATTGTCACTTACATTTTACAAACTACTCCTTCCCTTCCACTTATGCAAGATTAAAAAGGAACAAAGAGAATAAGATTTGATTACAGGATAAATATCAGATTATCACCTCTCCAGTCCCTCTCCCAGCTTTCCTGTGCATGCAGTATTAAATTTTGCAGAAAACATAACTTCACTCATAATGTTTCTTAGTTGATTTCAAGTTTGAAGGAATATTTTTAAGTGATTTCAAGTTAAAAATGTTCATTGTATTTGATAGAATATGTACTACAAATAGTAAAGAAAATTACTCTCTGATTTCTAAATCACTTAGGTGATGCCACATATTTTCGTGGTTTTAAAACCAAATGTTGAATTTCCCCTTCTACAATTCTCTAAATTCAGGAGACTCTTTTTGGTTCTAACAACTGAATATGATCTTTAGTAAAGAGTACCTTTATATTTTACTTCAGCTTCCTTCAGGCAAAAGAAGAATTGAAGCAACTTAAACTTCCTGGATTCATGTACAGTGAAGTTCCTCTGCTGGCATCCTCAGTACCTTATTTTAGTGTAGAAGAAGAGGATGGTTCTGAAGATGGAGTACATCTGATTGTCTGTGTGCATGGTTTAGATGGTATGTGACATCTATTGATGTAACCCAGGGCAACTCAATATGTTTTCTTTCTAATAGATCTCATTTAGTTTCATTTAATCTTTGAACTAAAAAAAGATTTTTTAATTGCTTTAATTAATTGACTCTTATATGCATTCTGAAACAGAAATATGCTTAATTTTACTTACCCTAAGTGTAATATTTGATTCTTTCATAAGTAGGTTTTCCATGGAACTGACGCTTATGTGCCAACATTTTGTTTAATTTTGGATTTTTTTTTTCATTATACTTTAAGTTCTGGGATACATGTACAGAACATGTAGGTTTGTTACATAGGTATACATGTGCCATGGTGGTTTGCTGCACCCATCAACCCATCGTCTACATTAGGTATTTCTCCTACTGCTATCCCTCCCCAAGCCACCAACCCCTGATGGGCCCTGGTGTGTGGTATTCCCCTCCCTGTGTCCATGTGTTCTCATTGTTCAGTTCCCACTTAGGAGTGAGAACATGCGGTGTTTGGTTTCCTGTTCCTGTGTTAGTTTGCTGAGAATGATGGTTTCCAGCTTCATCTATGCCCCTGCAAAGGACATGAACTCAGTGGATTTTTTTTTTTTATCTTCTCTCTTACTGTTGGTTTTCCTAGCTATCACCTCATGGAAGTGATTTTGTCTCCCTTTGATAGTCTCTCTGTTTCCCTTTTAACTGGCTGCTTTAAACTTTATGTGATAGAAAAGTCAGTATTTCTAGAAGTTAAAGTTTCATTAATTAAGATATAAATGAAATTATAAATACAGGAACCTGACTTTAGTGCTGTGGTTTTATGACAGCTGTTTTGGTTACTCAACAGTTTTTTTCTAGATGTAGGAACTGTTAGAAGATGCCAAATATCTCTAGACCAATGCAGTATTACTGTGATTATAATAAGATTTTATAGCAACAAACTAGATTTTTATGGGTTAAAAATATTAAACAAATGTTGCTGGTACTAAATTCTCATAAAATTGGAGATTTTTCCTTAAAGAAACAAACCAGATGCTCAAGAAATAATATATTCTCAATATTCTTGATGCTAACTTTTCTTTCCCCTCCCCAAATAATAAGGTTTTCAAAGAATTAGCTCCCAAGAAAGACTTCTGGACCCAGTAGAATCTCTGGCAAATTCTTTTTTAAAAATTTTCAGAGGCAGATTATTCCTACGTTACATAAATTATTCTAGAACAATGGAGAAAAAGAGAGAAAGCAGCCCATTTTATTCCTTAAAGTTAAGCTAACCTTGTTACCAAATTTGATAAAGATATCGCACCAACACCCACCCCCAAAAAACAGTAGACCAATCTGACATAAATGTACTTAATGAACTCAAATATATTTAACAAAACTCTAGCACTTGGAATTAATATTTTAGACTAAATTGCTGTAACAAATAGGATTTATTTCCCAGAATGCAAAGATAAGTAAGATAAAGAATTTGAGTAATAAAATACCCTACATCAGTAAATCAAGTAAGAAACTATAAAATTTAATATCCATTCCTAATTCTTACAGTAAGTACAAAACTTTGACCTCAGTAGGATTTGTCTATTTCCTTAAGGTGATTAAGCATATATATTTCCAGCCTATAGAAAACTTACAGTTTGTGGTGAATATTAGAGGTACTCCTTTTAAAATGAAGAATAAAATGATTATCTCTGTCAATGCATTAAATCATAAAATTCTAAAAGAAATTATCAGAAAGGTAAAATAAAAATTCAGCAATTGAGAATGACATATTTATATTGCTAGTAAACCAAAGGAATCGATTAAATTATTTTTGAAGATAATTGTATATGAGAGGACTTCAAAAAAAATGTGGAGAAATAAATTTGCCTAGTGTGGTGGTGGATGCCAATAATCCCAGCTACTTAGGGGGCTGAAGCAAGAGAATCACTTGAACCCAGGAGGCAGAGATTGTAATGAGCGAAGACTGAGCCACTGCACTCCAGCCTGGGTGACAGAATGAGACTCCATCTCAAACAAACAAACAAAATTGTGGAAAAATTGAATTAAAAGATAAAAATAGAAATATAAACTTCATTTCTCAATGTAAGCTCTGTCTAGTTCAAGATACTTTTGTAAGCAGTTATACCAGTCATTCTAGTAAATTCCCAAGAATTAGAGAATTTAGTGTGGGAATTTAGCCATGTCAGTGCCTTCTTTTTTACATTATAAACGAAAGAAAAATGGATGCCCTTTACAGAGTTGTTAAGATTAAAAAACAAAAAATGTAGTCAGAGGAGCCAAATCAGGACGGTAAGATAAATGCCGAATGATTTCCCATCAAAACTCTCACAAAATTGCCCTCTTCATTAGAGTAATGAGTAGGAATATTATCATGATAGAGAAGGACTCTCTGGTGAAGCTTTTCCAGGCATTTTTCTGCTAAAGCTTTGGCTAATTTTCTCAAAATACTCTCATGATGAGAAGATATTATCATTCTTTGGTCTTCCAGAAAGTCAAGAAGCAAAATGCCTTGAGCATTCCAAAACACTGTTGCCTTGACCTTTGCTCTTAAATGGTCCATTTTCGCTTTGACTGGATCACTTCCACCTCTTGATAGCCATTGGTTTGATTGTGCTTTGTTTTCAAGATCCTACTGGTAAAACCATGTTTCATTTCCTATTATAATTCTTTGAAGAAATACTTTAGGATCTTGATACCATTTGTTTAATATTTCCATTGAAAGCTCTGCTCTTGTTTGCAGCTGATTTGAGCACAATGGTTTTGACACCCATTGAATGGAAAATTTATTCAACTTTAATTTTTCTGTCAAAATTCTGTAAGCTGAACCAATTGAGATGTCTAAGATGTCAACTATTGTTGTGCTGTTAATTGTCAGTCCTCTTTATTGAGGGCATGAATAAAATGAAGTTTTTCCTCACAAATTGATGTGGGTGGTCTACTGCTGTATGCTTCATCTTCAACATGGTTTTTTCCCTTTTTAAAACAAGTTACCCATTTGTAAACTGATGATTTCTTTGGGGCATTTCCCAATAAACTTTTTGTAAAGCCTCAGTTATTTCACCATTCTTTCACTGAAGCTTCACTGTAAGTTTGGTGTTTGTTCTTCAATTTTAGTAGAATTCATGTTGATAAGGATTCTTTTCAAACTGATGTCTTACCCTTCTTAGTGCCTCAAACTAGATTGTGTTCAGACATGTTATAACAAATTTGTATGTGTTTATTTTGGTATAAAAAAATTTTGAAATACATAGTTTTTTTTATGAGGCATTTTCCATGAACTTTTTGAAGAACCCTTGTGTTTTATATCTGTATTGTAAATATATGTGTAGATACCTTTGAGTTAATAATTATTAAAATAAACATTTTAGATATTTAAATGAATTTTTATTTTTCTCATTCTGTTCCAGTATCACCAAAGGAAAGGCAACAGATTAAATCTAAAATGCATTCACAGTTTGTTATATGATTACCTAAAATGGTGATGCTAAGGCACCATTTATAGCTACTGTAGCCAGCAGTCACCAAAGTGATGTGCTAACAGTTTGATAAATAAGTTGTTAGGTAGAAAAGTGAAAGCATCATTATGACCAAAACCACCTAAGAAACAAACTGTTGAATGACATTGCCTGGCTAATAGAAATCAGCTTTGACATAAAAATAGGGAACCTCTGTTTCATAGTACATTGTCTAGTCACAAATGGCATAGGCCATAAGCTTGTCTCTAAAAACTGCAAAAATATATGATAGTGTACTTTGTACCTTTTACTTTATCTCATCCTTTAAACATCATTTTTCATTTTTTAGGAAACAGTGCAGATCTCCGATTAGTAAAAACTTACATTGAACTTGGACTGCCTGGGGGAAGAATTGATTTTCTTATGTCTGAGAGAAATCAGGTACAATATGACAGTGTTTTCAGTGAAAACAAACATTTTTGTACCAGTTTCTACCTAAATTTTGGCCTACTACAAAATGCGTGTAGTAGTAGAAATAATTTTTATGATTTCTGTGTAATTTAATATAAATATATATCCAAAGGAAATATATACGATTTAACTTTTGACTTATGATCTCTTCACATATGAAACAGTTCTAGAATTTCACATTTTTATGGAAATATTTCATTAATTAAGCCATTGTAAATGTCTTATGTTTCATACTAGTGAGCTAAACAAACAACTAAATAATGCAAGTATTTTCAGAACACTGAACCTTTTTTTCCCCTAGAAATTTACTCTGTTTATTCATTTTAGTATAACAAGTATTACACTTACTAACTTCTCTAAAAAACATTGGACTTAACCATATTTTCAATATCTAAATTTAAAATAATGTTTATATTGTTAGTTTTTCATGTGATTATACATATTCCCAAATATAATGTATGTGCTTTGCTTTTTTTTAGAATGATACTTTTGCTGATTTTGATAGCATGACTGATCGACTTTTGGATGAAATAATACAATATATTCAGATATATAGTCTAACAGTCTCAAAAATAAGGTATCTTCTTTAATATTATACAATTTATTTTTATATTTCTATGAATTATAGAAAAGTTAAACAGAATTTGTGGTAGCATTGTCCTATTCTGAAATATAGGAGACTGCAACTCAATTTAGTGAAAAAAAGTTAAGATTTTAGGGAAAGATCATAGTATATGATTTCATTTATAAGATATGTCCAAAAAAGCATATCTATAGTGAAAGAAAGTAGATTATTGTTTGCTTAGAGCTGGGGAAGATGAGGGATGGTGGGGATAACTAAAGGATGTAGGATTTCTTTTTAAGGTGGAAAAAAGTTTCTAAAACTGATTGTAGTGAGAGTTACAACTCTGTGAATATATTTTAAATCATTGAATTGTACACTTTAAATGGAAGAAGTATATGCTCTGAGTTACATATATGTATATGAAGCAACAAAAGTACTTTCAAGTACTTTCAAAGTTTGTATACTTTTTTTTTTTTTTTTGAGACAGGATCTTGCTCAGTCACCCAGGCTGGAGAGCAGTGGCGCCATCTCGGCTTACTGCATTCTCAACCCCCTGGGCTGAGGCATCCTCTCACCTCAGCTCCCCAAGTAACTGGAACTACAGGTGTGCGCCACCGTTCCCAGCTAATTTTTGTAGAGATGGTGGTTTTGCCATGTTACCCAAGCTGGTCTCGAACTCCTGAGCTCCAAGCAATCCTCCCACCTTGGCCTCCCAAACTCCTGGGATTACAGACATAGGCCACTGTGCCCAGCCAGGTTTTATGACAACTGTATACTTTGAGAGTCAGTTTTCCACAAGCAAGAGATGATGATTACACCAATATGAGTTTTATTACTTAATTAGATCTTATTAATAGATGTAGGAGAGAAGAGTCTTTGTTTCAAAAAGGGTAGAATAAACTGACTACATTCATATCCCAACTAAGTTAGAGGAAGAAGCTGGTTCTGCATACTGTAAGCTTTTGGAAAGTTTGTTTCCAACTTGAAGTGTAGGGAATAAGAACAGAGATGAGCAGTTTTGACCTAAAGTCATTTTTAAAAACAGAATTCTGTTAAAATATGGGAGAATGTGCAGGTTTATTGATGGGAGGAAGACATATTTTCTTGTTGTAATTATTCATTTGTGGTTCTTAAAATCTTGTTTAGCTTTTATTCATTTATTTTATGATGAGAAAAATAATATGTTATTTCAATCTGTTCCTCCTCAGAAGTATTATCTTTCTGGTTAGATTGTCAGTTATAATCAATTTTTTTAAAGTGTAATCTGGTTGATTGTAGACTATTAACTACCATCAGAATTCCCACCCCTACTACTTTAGGAAGCTCAGTTTGGGAGGGAATTTTGTCCTGAACTTCTCACAAGATATAGCTGTAAGCTAGACAGCTTTCAAGCTCTCTTCTTTCCCTGCTAATTGTCCCCAAGGAATCTTATACCATCTATTGTAAAATAACGGTAAGTAAACAGGCTCTTTTGATTTAAACCAGGGGTCCCCAAACCCTGGGCCACAGACTGGTACCTGTCCATGGCTTCTTAGAAAACACACCGCACAGCAGGAGGTGAGTGGCATTGGGGCGGGTGAGGTAGCATTACCACCTGCGCTCCACCTCCTGTCAGATCAGTGGTGAGCATTAGATTTGTGAACCCTATTATAAACTGCACATGCGAGGGATCTAGGCTGTGTGTTCCTTATGAGACACTAATGCTTGAAGTGGAATAGTTTAACCCCAAAAGCATCCCACAACTCCCTGTTCATGGAAGAATTGTCTTTCATGAAACCAGTCCCTGGTGCCTAAAATCAGTACCCACTGATTTAAACCATTTCATAATTAAAGTGAAGTGCTAGCTACATAAGTATTATTCTTTTTGCATAATTGAAGATTTATAGTAGGAAAATACACATATTTTACCTATGTCTTGAAAATATTGTTAGTCAAAAACTGTCCATCTTTGAAGTGTAGACCAGAGAATGAGAGAAATAGATATATAATTTCTCCAAGTTGTCCTTCATAAATACAATTTCATCATTTTGTTTGAAATGATGAGTTAATAAGTAAATAATTTCTGTATGTGCCTAAGAAGGCAAATGTGTAATCTAATCATGTTATTATCTTTGTATGTATATATTTCTACGCAGTTACAAACTATGAGTAAAATTTTCAGATTAATATCTTCTTTCTATAAACATTTAAATTAATAATGAGGATCTTCTATACATTCTCACATTTTTTCCTTCAAAATGTAGTATATCATTTCAAAGTATCACTATACTTTTAAAACACTAGAAATTTTCAAATTCTTAGTATTTCACATCCATTTTGTAGTGTATCAGCTTTGATTTTTGTTTCTAAAACTAATGCTGTGGGAAAAATGACTTTTTTTTTCTTCTTAAAGCTTTATTGGACATTCGTTGGGCAATTTAATAATTCGTTCAGTGCTCACAAGGCCAAGGTTTAAATATTACCTCAACAAACTTCATACCTTTCTGTCTCTTTCTGGACCTCACCTTGGTACACTCTACAATAGCAGTGCTCTTGTTAATACAGGTAAAAAGTTTTATTGTTCTGCATTAAAAATATGAAATAGGGAGAAAAATGTGAACTAAGTATTTTCTGGTGTTTATTTTAGAGCCAATTTGTCACATACTGGGAATTTCATGAAACAAAAGATGTAGCTGACTTTTCTTATATTGAGATGGTATTTGTCAAAAGTCACAAGAACGTATTTTTCATTAAATTCTAAATATTTTTAGTAAAGTTTTATCTCATAAACAAACTATTTTGTACTCCATTACTTGAACAGATAAACACCTACATTTAATGTATTATAAACTTACAACATTTTATGTAGAATATTAACTCTAATAACTAATTTTGGTTCAAAAACAGTGAAGAGATATTATAAGAAGATAATTTTTAAGAAGGTGATTCGAAATTTCTAAAGAAGTAAAATGAAAGTTAAGACCCAAATTTTGATTAGTATTTACATTCTTGTCAGAAATATTTGGTACTTGATTTGCCGTCTTTTTTGTGGGTGACAGAGTCTCACTCTGTCACCAGACTGGAGTTCTCAGCTTACCACAACCTCCTAACTCCCTGGTTCAAGCAGTTCTCCTGCCTCAGCCTCCCTAGTAGCTGGGATTACAGGCACACGACACCACGCCTAGCCAATTTTTGTATTTTTAGCAGAGATGGGGTTTCACCATGTTGACCGGGATGGTCTTGGTCTCCTGACCTCATGAACCACTGTACCTGGCCTTGATTTGCCTTTTGTTTGGCTTGGTTTTTCCCTTAGATTTTTATAAAAATGGTTTATAAGTTAATCAGTTGATCCCCATTGTGAAAATAAATTATATTTAACTCTGTCTCTTTTCATAGATCCCTGAAAATCTTATTTCTATTTTCTTTACCAGTTCCTTTTATTGACAAACCATAACATGTTTTCTGTATCCCATTTCAAGTTGGTCACTTAAAAATACAGCCAGTTCTAGACTTTTACAGTTTGAAAAAGAGGGAATGAGAAAAGTGAAGTCCTTAAATAATATAGAATAGAATCCAACATGAAAAGAATATGGTACTTTGAATTTCATTCTTCGCTAAACTTTTTCCCAGATATGTTTCCAGGTATCAGATTTAACTAATTAAAGGATTGTTTTCCCACTCTTTTCTTCCTCTGTTTCCCTGTCTAATATTAGAAGCAATGAAAATGGAAAGGAATATTTCATAGTCTTGAAAACCAGCTCGAGTGATTGAGATTTTGCTTAATTTCCTTAAGAGGAAGATGCATTTAAATATAGGTTACTGATAATATAAAAAATATAATATAAAACATGATACTCAGCTGTCATTAGAAAACATTAAACAATTTTTCATTCTAAGACATGGTCCATTTGCGATTAGTCTATTATGTCATAAATAAACTATCTATAGACTGATCATTCTACATAGGCATTTGACCTACTGTATTTGAAGTTTTTCTTCATCTGCTTCTTTATCATTTGAACAAATATATCTAAAGGTATAATTTTTCTGATTTGTTCTTCATATGCTATTATCTGTTTCATTACTGAATGAAATAGAAATAGCAAGCCGTTCATCAACCACCATTAATTCATAGTTACCTAAGCATGCATGTTTATAAATGTTATCATAACATGAAAATATTTTCCAAATATATTTTTGATTAGCCAACAAAAATGCTAATTTAGGCAATGTCATCTTTTGAAGTGAAATATATATTAATCTTGGCATATGTTTCTGTATATTTCATTTCATACTTCTATATTATATATGACTCTCTAGGTCTCTGGTTTATGCAGAAATGGAAAAAATCAGGTTCGCTTTTGCAACTGACATGTCGAGATCACTCAGACCCTCGCCAAACTTTTTTATATAAGCTTAGTAACAAAGCAGGTAAGTGTATAATAACAGTTTGGAAAATATACATGTGAAAACTTTTTTTAAAATAAACATTTAGCAAATAAATTATCAGCATGTCTTTCTAGTGAGTAAAGTGTCATTCTACTGTAATTTCCTAATAATGAAATGGCAAACTCAGAACTGAAACTAAGCAGTTGAAAGAGATTTCTTTAGTCTTTTTCACATGAATATATTTCTCTTTTGTGAGCTACACAGCTACTTTAAATTGCCCTAGGAATTTCAGCATTTGTAATTCAGTGCCAGTTATGTTAGTCTCTATTTTTAAACCAGGTTTCTGCATGTCTTATCCCCCACCTGTTCTAGCTGTCTCCCACCCCAATCCTCACCCCTTTTAATAAACTACCACATTTTTCTACCTTCATATTAATATTACATTATATTATATTGTATGGCTAGCAAACATTTCTCGAAGTGTCAGAAAATAAACTGTTAATGATTAGTCTTTCTACAGTTCTCACTACTGGATGAATCTTACTACTAATTTCTTATTAACTAATTATTAAATATATTCCCCATGTTGCATATATATTCCAGACTTTTACAACCTAAAGTTGTCAACTGCTCCTTTGCCATTTTTACTCTCTATAAATAACCTTACTTCTGATCTTATGATCTCCCTTGATTCATCCTCATACATCTTCCCAACATATTTTTTCCAGTGTCCTTTGAAATCTTTGAGGGAAACAGACTGCCTTTATCTTTAATTTCTTCAAAGAATGTTATCTCCACTTACTTCTGAAAGTGGAGATATAACTGAAACAGATTTTTTTTTCCCTACCATACCCCCATGTCTTCATTCCCCCTGGCTATAGAGTGAAGTTTGGCAAACTTTTTTTTTAAAGGGCCAGATAGTAAATATTTTGGCTTTGCAAGCCATACAATATCTTTTCAACTACTTAACAATACCATTGTAGTATGAAAGCAGCCACAGAAAATACTGAAACAAATGAGCATGGCTGTGTTTCAAACAAACTTTATTTATTAAAAACTAAAAACAGCAGTAGCCAAATCTCATCGGCCATTATCTTGCTAATTTCTGCTATAGAAGCTTAGTTTCTCCTTTTCTAAGTACCACCTAATGTAAAGAAAATAGTACTCTTGCTTTCCATTTCTAATTGCAGTCATTGCTCCTTCATTGTCTTATAAAACCACTTTGTTTGAGGCTTGTACCATCCAAGCTGTGCTACCATCGATTCTTCTTTAATATAGTGACCTCCTGGTTATCCCAGGAGGATAAAAGACATTGACAAATGTTTGTAACATGAATATGTTGAGGAAAAGATTCTTCCCTTGTATCTTAACATACTTAGTCCTAGAGTCATTTTTGGTAATTTGAGGAGTCAACCCTTTAGATAATTCATTATGCATCAGAGTGCCTTTCTCAACTCCAGCGTCCCTCCATTCCACTCCATGTTGAACTCATACCCATGGCTACATTGTACTCCTGAAATTTCAGCCAACATTCCATTCTGTTACTGTGATGTCTTATTCCTTCTTTCTCTCTCACTCATTTCTTCTCTTCTGCTTTTAGACTCATTATGATTCTTACTACATTCTCTTAAGTCCACCCTGTCCTTCATGGTTTTACTCCCTTCCTGCCTCAAGTCTCAGACTCCGTGGATTACTGTTGTCATTCATGTATTACTTTTGTCATTCATGTATTAATCTTTGTTTTTCTATCCTCATCATCTTGCAAATCTATATTACTGGGTTTTTTTTTTTTTTTGAAAGAAAGAAATAGAGAAAAGAAAGAAAGAGTGAAAGAAAGAAAAAAAAATGTAAGAGAGAAAGAAAGAGGAAGAGAAAGAGGGAGAGAGAACGGGATTCTTGTTCTATTGCCCAGGCTAGAATGCAGTCTAAAAATGGGTATTAAAAACCTCTTTTA